>CAKAOI010006160.1:71142-95025 GCA_916701655.1 Sebastiscus albofasciatus | reverse complement strand
ACTCTTGGCAACTCAACTGTGTCGGTGGGTTGGCCAAAGTCGGTCTAAATGTGGCCTTAGGTCAGCTCAGGGCTAATTAAATTCAAGTGTGAAAAGCCTTCAGAGCAACTAATAATGTCAGTAGTTGGATGATCTTAGAGTAATAAGAGAAGCATGCTGTTATGTAATGTGATACGTATTACGACCTGACAAAGGTTGGATTGAGCTCAAAACACGGTTGATTAAAATAGATTTGTGGTATGGAGTCAGCGTGCAGGCATTAGCTTTTAATTCCTACACTGTTAACTGCCGACCAAAATGAAATATTGCCTCACCCGTCTCTCTCGGCTTCCTTCTTCTCAAGGTCTTGAATGACATCCAGCAGGACCTTAATGGTGTTCTGGCTGGTCTCCAGGACCCCCTCCAGGCTGTGCAGCTGGGTCTGCAGGTTACGAATATCATGCAGGGGTCCGTTGGGGCCCAGGAGCTTTTCTGTCACCCTGGATGGGTCCAGTTTACACCTGGCCCCAGACACCAGCCCTCCCAGAATTTCCTGGACCTGTCTCAGTGTGTCAGCCTGGGTGGCAGTCAGGGGCCCAGCTGTAGGCCGCTCCCCAGAAGCACAGCAGCCCCTGGCTCCAGAGCAACCCTGCTGGTTTGGAGGGAGAGTGTGTTGGCTGTTGGGGGTGTTGGGCCTGGCGTTGGGTCCTGAGCAGAGCATTTTGTGTAGCACCCCAAGCTGAGCCTGGGCTGAGCTGAGACAGCTGGACTTAAAACAGGCCTTGGCAGGAGAGGAGGAGGACTGCTTCTCCTCCTTCATCACAGCAACTGGCGGAGTTTGAGCTCTGTGCTTCAGAGAGCTGGCTCTCTCACAGAGCTTGGGTGAGTCTGTACATTTTATATCTTCCTTTTTCCCCTTCTCCTCGTCTTTATCTTTCTTGCCGGCCCTGCTGTCTGCCCTGAGCATGGGTGTTCGGATTGCAGGACCTGGTGGATCACTTCCCTTTTTGCGTGGTGTGTAAGGTGGAGGCGGCGGGGGAGGAGGTGGAAGTCGAATGCCCCTCTTATCCTGAGCGTTGTAGGGCGCCTGAGAGGGGGGCGTGTACGGCGGTGCAGCACGAAATGTGGAAGAATAAAGAGGAACAGCTTTAGTTGGTGTCGCACACAGTTGTGCATTTGGAAGAGTGGACGCATGTGTTATCACAAGTGGAGGCGGAGAAGTGCAAGATTTTAATTTGGGGACCGGGGAGGAGTAGGGGGTTATGCCCGTGTTGGCAGAAGAGGTATTTTGCAGAGCTTGACATGGGATGTTGCAATGAGACACAGTTTGTATGAGAGTGGCATAAGAAGGTGACGTAGAGTTTGGGAGAGGGATGTGGGGACTAATTGAATGGGTGGTGGAGTAATATGATATGGAGGTGCATGACAGAGCAGTTTGAGTTACAAATGTGCATGGTGTAGCGTTTGATGCATTGTGTGGTGGCTGATGTGTTACGCTTGGGGCAGTGATCGGATGTCTGATGGGGTCAGAGGGAGTTATATTGGGGGTTACAGTTGGGGTAGGGGTGGGACAGGTGGGGGGAGCTGATGATGCTATGCTTGGGATAGGGGAGGTGCAGTTTTGGATGGGGCATGATGGTGCAGTTGAGGGAGGACTGGAGCAGACAACAGCTGCGCTAGGGGTCGTTGGTGGCGACACGACAGTATAATAGGGGATAGGGTGTTGGACAACAGTAGGTGCAGAAGTGGTGCAAGGAATGGACAGTGCTATGGGTGGAGGTGGGGTGGTGCAAGCTGGCTTGGCTGGAGAGAAGCAAGGTGGTGTAGCGCAGTGTTCAGGGGTCTGTGTAGGTGGCGGAGAGGTACAGTAAGGCACAGTAGTTATTTGGGTGTTGGGAGGGTCTCGAGTCACCGTTGGAGAAACAGGACTCTCAGATTGAATTTGCATTGAGCTCAGTGATATTGTCAGAGGTGGGGAAGCACAGGGGCTGCATGTTTGTGTCTGGGTGGTGCAAGGTTCAGGATTTGGTGGAGGGTGACAGTCTGTTTGTATTTGAGTGGTACACTGTTCAGCATTTGGAGGTAGGGTTGGACGAGAGTTGGTCGTTTGAATTTGAGTTGTGCGTTGTTTGTCACTCGAAGGTGGAGATTTATGTTGACTCTCAGTTTGACTTTGGGCGGTGCAGTACTTTGAATTTTCAGGGGCGGAAGGGCTCTCAGTTTGAACTTGAGTGGTACAGAGTTTGGTATTGGAGGGTGGCGGGGATGGACTGGGGCTTTCAGTCTGAGTGGGAGTAGTGCAGTAGTGCACCTCCTTTCCGGGATCGCTTGTTGTCCTGTTCAGACGCTTCCTCCTCCTGACCAGTGGAGTGGGAGTGCTGCTTCCCTGACGCTTGGGGCCATCTCGACAGGATACAGAGGAGCAGTGAAATGGCTCAGTGTTGTGAAGCACTGAAGGGGGACAGCTGTGCCTGTTTTTTACCACACTAACAGCTGATTTAATGTCTGTCCTGGAGGCTTTAGACCTCCGTTCCACCACAGCTCGGTCCCCAGGCCCAGGTGGACCGTTCTGATCCTTGGAACCAGGCACCAACACGTGGTTGTGCGTAAGGTACTCATCTTGAGAGTCATGTTCGTCATCCCCATCCATGCCCACCGAGTCCCCGAGGCTGTGGCTACGTGTGTGGGTGGAAGAGAGGGACGGGGGCTTTTTCAGGCATGGGGAGGTCTGGATGGCTGTGCTGGTGCTCGTACTGGGCCTGCGTGTCATTGGCAAGGTCAGGGAGTTAGTCTGTGGTGGTGCCCAGCATCGACGCGTAGGACCCGGCGTCAACGGATGAGGAGGGGCCCTGGCTAAGAAAGCAGCCACCACCTCTATAGTACTTGCCATGTCCCCACGCACAGCCCCCACCACAGAGGTTTGGCCAGGTAGACTCTGAGTCCGTGGCCCATCCCTGTCAGTCCATGGCTTGGGGGACCTGCTGCTGTGTTTGCGAAGAGGATGTGGGCTGTCACAATCTGTGGCAGGCCTCTGATGGCTATTGTTTTCTCCCGTTCCACTGTTGCCACTGCTGCTGCTGCCATCCTCCAGGTCTTTAAAGCGGACCTGGTGGGTACGATTGCGGCGCCGCTTGAGGCGGCTCTCTATGTCTGGGGAGTCTCGATTGAGCAGCACAGAGCGCACAGTCATTGTCCCGGGCAACTTGTCCGCCAAAGTGCTCTTGCCGTTGGTTTGGCCCGTGAGCATGTGGTTGGGCTCTTTGCTCACCATTTCTCTTGTGTCTCTCGCTCCCCCAACATCCACAGGCTCTGCAGGCAGTTTGATGTTGTGAAGGCCTAGTTGTGTCAGTGCTTCAACAAGGAAAGTGATCTCCCCTTTACTATATATTCATTATAACAGTGAGAGATCTGTACAATTGATTGACTGAGTTCCAGTTTCATCACAGAACAGACTTTATAAGATAGGATTATGTGCAGCTGCTCGGGTTATCTCAAATCTATACACCAAGGGCTTCCTTTGCAACTGAGATTGTCCTCTAGAAAGGATGGATTACCATATTCACAGTTCAAGGTGTAGTAATATTAAGCACAGCAAGTAAAAATGAAGTATAGATCACTGTGATAAATGCTTACCTCTTTGGGTTAGCATTTATCTTACCCTCGTACAAAAATAAATATATGCAGCATTAAATACTCTTGAAAATGAGAGAAGTGATGCTCTCCCATGTCTTCTGAAGTTGTGCACTTTTGTTTCTTATTTCTCTTTAACTTTCTAAGGGGACAAACTCTTGATGAGGCCGGAGAGGTCAGCGGCAAATAAGCAGGGAGGAAGAAAATGCAGCCTGTCCATCCTTTCTGTGTCCATCACATTGGCTTGTCTACTTGGCAGCCCCTCCTTCTCCGCCTGCTTTTTCCCCTGGGCCCTCAGGAGATTGGATGGCCAAAGTATGGGATGGGCCTGCGTACTTCCCCATAATGGCCTATCTGTTTCAACTCTTCTTTTTCGCTCTCCTTCCGTTCCTTTTGATTTGATCACTCTTTTCTCTTCTCAGTTCTTCTCTCAGTGACTCATTCTCTCATGGTTGAAGACCATGGAATTCCTGAAGAGAGCAGAAAGACAGAGAGAGAAATGAAAGGAGTGAGAGACTGTAATTGTTCCCATATTATTGCATTTGCATTGAAACACGATGTGCTTGCTCCTAGGGATAATGACGGAGATGTAAAATAGACAGCTATTTTAAAAATGCATGAGAGCAGGGTCAACACGGAACGGAAAAAGAAGACATCAATTCAGAAAAAGTAATGAAAGGACGTAGGTGGCAAAAGAAAAACTGAGTATGGGAAAAACACAAGGTATATCATCAGCACTAGAAGACTATCCACAAAAAACAAGTGAAAAGAGATTGTAATTAAGGTCTATTCACATTGGCTGAAGGGGATACTTATGTTTATGTGTATTTGATTCCATTTATTTTATATCTAACTAGTGCAGTGCCCATTCAGAACAGACTGATAACTTGGCCCTGAGAAGTTCTGCTTGCTGCGTTGTCGAGAACCGCGGTATGGCTGCTTGTATCCGCCAAGTATGAAGTTAATTGGATGGACAGTTCTCAAGATATGTAAAGGGCAGTCACAAATGCATACACAGACAGACAGACAGAGAATGATTCCTTTATGGTACATGTCCATGGGCTCCGTCCTTTCCACGCTTCCCAATCACTGTCTATGTAAGAAGCCGTGCAATGCATTTTGGTGGCATGGCAGCGCGATTCGAGAGACGAGCTGTCACATTAGCCGCTCCTCATTTGCATAAAGTTGAGGTCTAGGCTACTTTATGCAAATCAGGGGTGTCCAGTGCAACTTGCCGCATCTGGAAACTCCCTAGAAACTTTTAAACTACCCGTTGTCGATCCAAAATAAAGACAGATTCAACAACTGCATGGCTTATTTCTCGCATAAAATGTTTTCACAAACACATTTCAGTGAACTATTTTTGTGATATAAGACAAGAAAGTTTCCAAATGAGCTGCCTTGTTGGTTCCGGTTTGAAAACTGAGAGTAGCAGCCCATGAGAAAAAGCGTTTGTCCAATAATGTGCCTAGTCCCTTGTGTCTAGTGGCAGCCCATCAAGCGTCCAATGCTGGGAAGCGAGGCAATCCTTTGTGATAAAAAACGCCCCTATGGAAATGTACCATTCTAGTTAGATGATGCTGCTACAACGCTACCTATTGCCCAAATAGCACCTTGGCCACTCAGACATCATATCTACACATGTCCACCAAATGTGGTACCAATAGCACAAGACATTCAGGAGATATGACATTTTTTGTAACATAATAAGGAGATGTTCTGTACCAAAATTTGGTGACGATTGCTCAAAATTTGTATGAGGAGTAGCAAAAAATCTAGATTTACACAAAATTAAAAATGGCGAAAAATGGGCGGGGCTTATATGGATGGATTTGTCTGAACCCACAAAATCCATGAAAAGGGGGTTGCGATTGAAATTCTATACTTACATGCTATTTAGTACGCTAAAACAGTATATGAGATTTTCTATAATGTCCGAAACCTTGGTATGAAACCAACAGTACGCGAGTTGTGTACTATTTCCAGTTAAATATTACAGTATGCAACGATGGACACACTGGCATAAATACCCCGCAATATAATGCTGTAGTGATGACAACATTCATAACAGACAATGGCGGACAGCTCTGTAATGTCAATAATGCTTCAATTTAAGTGCAAGTATAATATTTGACTTTGCTAAGTGTAATATATATATATATATATAGAGTGCTACAGGAATGAGTCCTAAAACCCAGATATGAGTTAGCATTTTAGCACTTCCGGTTCCCTCGTCTGGAGGTCAGTGGGTTTTTAGTTAGATGCCTGAAATGAGGTCTGTGGTTAACACAAGCTGAAGAGATTTTAACATTTTGTTCTACGACATAAAATACATCATTAAATATCCAACTTGTGAATTTTGAAGCTTTTACGTGTCTTAAAAAAGGCGGTTGCTAACAAGTGGCTAAATGAGACTACAAAATGCCATCACACCGCTTCGTCCGCCTTTACATATCATTATTTATACTCGCGTTCATGCAACCGTGGTGTACTACATTTATAGCCGACGTTAGCTTTTTACTTCTGGCGATTGCGTTCACGCTTCAAAAATCATAAAAGTGGTGTTCATTTATGGAGATTATCTTCCTGAACAAAATGTGTAAGTCATAAACATTTGTTCACCACAGAGTTTATTTTCTGCAATAATCCACAATCCAATGGAAAAATCCCATCGGCGTTTTGTCGAGGGAACCTTCTTTCTGGTTGGTCTACAAAAATACGTCATCCCTGGAGCACTCTATTTAAAGACTTTGATTCTCACAAATAGTCGTTTTGGTCACATGAGGTTGGTACGGGTTACCATAGTTACATGTCTCCAACCGGCAAGGAGGCTCATAGGAAGTGAGGACGTAAATGACTGCTCAGTGTGTCCGAAAAGATATATATTACTGTTTATTCACACAAACGTATGTTGAATGATAGTACACATATTGGGTATGTAGTGCACAGTATGCGATTTCGGACAAAGCCAGAATTTTGTTTTTGAGACTTTTGGTTCAAAAGTTACACGCCAAAATGTAAAGTTCATTGTTATAGTGCCACCATTTGGCCAAGTTGCACCACATTGGACACTGCACTGAGCAATACATCAACACCAATACACCCACCAAATGTGAAGTTGATTGGATGAGCGGTTTTTGAGATATGCGAATAATACTCAGAGGGACAGACAGAGATTCTGTGCTTTAGATGTCTGTGTTTTGTACGTATGTATGCTCTAACATTATTGTTAAAAGTAGCTGTATTGTGGTAGCAGCAGCTCTAGTGGTATTCAGTTTTATTCCTGCTCACGGGCGCACAGTGTGACTGTTATTCCTCATATCCGTGTGTCTTACAGATTTTTCTTTCCCTCCATGTTTAACAGTCTGTGGCCCTGTTATCAGTCGTTGATGATCTGCCATGATGACATCCTTTCTGATTCATCTGGTCACTGTGTGACAGCCTGTCTGCCTCGCTGTATTTAGTAGTATGTTCTCGTCACACCGATTCTGCGGCCTGTTTTTGACGATCTACGGCCTTGATACGTATATATATCACTTCCACTTCCTGTCTGCCACTGGCAGTCGGGCGTGATGCTGTCGTTTGCCTTACACGATCTATGGATCTGTGCCTTGTTATCTCCTTGTGATAGCCCCCGACGCTGACAGGCCCAGGCTAATTCTGTCTGGCCGTTACTCTGCTCCCTCTCTTTTGGGAGGGGTAATTAGTGACTCCTTCACAGCTCCCAGGTTATTTAGGGAGAGAGATACCCGAGGGGCTGCCACTTTTATTTACGTCCACTGTTTTCTTTCTCTTTCTTTCTCCGGCTCTGAAGAGGGGGATCTTTGTCACAGCCGCGCCCCCACCGTCAACCCCTTTAAAAAACATGGTTATTAGGATTAATTATGATTAAAGTCACAGCTGACAGAGCCTTGAGGGGAAATATCAACCATACACACTCAGATATTTTAATGGATTTAGAAACAAACCACAGGATTCCTTCTCATTTTACTTTCTTATCACTGCAGTGTATACAGATGAGCTGCTTGGGATTCACACAGATGCATGAAGGAGGACTGAATCCTGATCTACAGCGGCTAAAAAACAATATATATCTATAGCATGTGATTGATCTAAACTGTCCATTTGACCTTGCTGATTGTCTCCCTGGATAAAATCATGTTTTCACTCCTCCTATTTTTTCATTAGTATCCCATTTCACTCCGGCCGTCAGTCTTTCTACCCATTTCTTGTAAAAAGCACTCTACTTTAAACATTCACCCTGACAGATTGTACTCGGAGTTTCATCCACCAGTCGCAGGACCATTACCCTTACTCATTCTATGGGGTGTCATCCTCATCCTACCCTCTTTCTATCTTTCTTCCATCTCTACTTTTTCTTTTTTTCCACAACTGTCACTTGTTTCTTTCCTCATTCCTCCACCACGATTACCTCTTTTTTGTCCCACATCTTCCCCTCCTCGACACCGTTCCTCCCTCTCGGCCCCCAAACTACCTTTGGATCAAAATTTACGCCGACAGTTTAATGAATCCGGACCTTCTTAATGCTGCATGGGCTCACTCCTGTGGCTGAGGCCAGCTCTTTCCCAACATGTGACATTTTCATGTTGAGCTTTATTGGCACACAAGAGATAAATCACCAGGCGGGAGGAGGAAGGTGTGCGGCGGCATAATGCCAGCGAGGGTCATAACTCTTTTCGGTTATTATTTAAGATTTACCACAGCCGCGTAGCTGCCTACCTCTCTGAGAAGGCTTTGCTGTGAGCATAGGCTTCTTCCCTGTGTGTGTGGTTTTATGACTGTGCATGCGTGTGTGTGTGTGTCTGTGTGTGATGATAATGCTAAGGTCACATCTGATCTCCCTGTACTGAGCCGCGCCGACTCGGAGAAACATATCAGATGCATTCAAAACACAAGAAGCGAGAGTCTGGTTGCGCAGATCTAATAATATTCTTTGCGGGATGTTGAAAATTGCATCCGTGCCAATAACACACCTTTGGGTCTCGCTGTGCCGAGGAGGTGGAAGGTGCCGTGGATTGAATTGTTATGTAAAGGCATGTCAGATTGGATTGTCTAGGCACGCTTAAATTTGTCAGACAGGACTGAGTAAAGAGGAGGCACAGAGAGGAAGAGGAAGGAGAGGAGGTAGACATGCTTGGTTATATTTAGAGATGCTATGAGACACGTACCAAACTGAGAGGAGTAGGAATCTGAATAAGTAGGAGGGAGGAGAGGCAGACAGGCGGAGGTAGGGGGAGCAGGAGGGAACAACCCCTGGCAGCAGAGGAAATGTCATGGTTAGGGTTCAGTGAAGTGGTAAATCAGGAGCATCAGCGTGTCAGGGCATTTAAGGGGGAACTGGAGAGGAACTAAGAAAAGCTATATGATCAGTTATTGGCCCTGTGAGCAAAAGTAAGGGTAAGAGTTATACCTGTGCTCTGTCAGAGGGATTTAAAACACAGTCCGCTCACAGAACAGATGCAAAAGTGCAGGAGCCTTTGTGGTGTTTGCATTCATGTCCAAAGAGATCTCAAATTCAGGAACGACTCCTTGAGAGTTGCCCGTAGATGAATATTTTGTTAGGTAAGCGTTGTGTGCAGCACAGCTGCTCAAACGGGGAAATGTTCCGTTTTATTTGACACAATAAAACCAGCAAGCACATTAAAAAATGCAGATGCAAGCGCCATAAAGGACTTTGTGGGCAACAAAGATTTGTATGTAAACTGATCCACATGCATTCATAAGCAATGCCAAAGCAGAAGTCAACCACAACCTAGCTTGAAAAAACAATCTTTCATAGCTGATACCCAGAGCTGGAAACAGTGTTACTGATGCAGCCGCCTCTGACTGATGAAATCTTAAGCCTGATCATGCTTAACAGCAAATTAAATTACGCAAACAAACACAAATTAAATTACGATTCTTAATTCATTATATACCCGAGGCAACACAGTGAACACCAGCATTGTTATTCCTGTCAGACTTTGTGTAATACCGTAGCAGCAAGATGTAAATGCTGGTTTGTTTGTTCATGACAGTGCACTGGCATTCAGCTTGGCCCGTTACAATCAGCCGTCACAGCGAGCCATATTTCACCAGGCACTCGCTGCAGTGCAACTATTAAATAATCTGGATCTACAAACAGAAAGCTTAGAAGGAGTTTTTTTTTTTTTTCCTTCATCAAAAGTTATCGCACAAGTGGTAATCACCATGGCTGAGTGTTGAAGCAAACACGGAGGTGCCAAAAGGTTCTCTTGAGAGATGATGCCAGACATAGTTACTGTTGCTAGCTGGTCAACACTGTGAAGCATTAAACAACTAAAGAGACAGATACTTCCCTCAGAAGTTGATGGAGACCAAAACAGAGCTAAACGAGAATGAATGTTGGACTTACATTCATTATATGGCTACAAACATGACTCTAAATGAATGATAATGTTGTGACTGTAACAGCTGGATGTGTAAATAAGCCACTATTTGCTGGTACGTTCGCCAAATTAACTTAAAAGTTAATGATATGTCAGCGTTGTTTTGACAGCTAGTTTCTGCTGCTCCCAAAAAAGTCAGTTATTGCAGGTTTAAGAACAATAACAGACCTGCTTCTCATGGATGATACCGATACAATAACATTTCCAGGGCTGTCAATCGATTCAAATATTTAATTGCAAATTAATCACACGTTTTTTATCGTTCAAAATGTACTTTAAAGGGAGATTTGTCAAGTATCTAATACTCAACATCTTATCAACATGGGAGTGGGCAAATATGCTGCTTTGCACGAATGTATGTATATATTTATTATTGGAAATCAATTAACACAAAACAATGACAAGTATTGTATCATAAAGTGGGCCTGTTTGTAAAGGGGAGACTCGTGGGTACCCATAGAACCCATTTTCCTTCATATATCTTGAGGTCAGAGGTCAAGGGACCCCTTTGAAAATGACCATGACAGTTTTTTTCTCGCCAAATGTAGCGCAAGTTTGGAGCGTTATTTAAACTCCTTGGCAACGAGCTAGTATGACATGGTTGGTACCGATGGATTCTAAAACTGAGCACACTACAACCTCTGAAATATCGATTGTGTTAATGCATTAAAGAAATTAGTGGTGATAAGAGTGAATTCGCTTTAACGGGTTATTATCGTGTTAACTTTGACAGCCCTAATAATTTCAATTTTTTAAAATTTTAAACAGAAGTTCATAACCTGTAGTTTATTATGCACACCTGAGGGTAAGAAAGACTAAGATGTAGTGAGCAACGATGGATGATTTAATATTCCGTAGCTCTGACCTAACCAAATCGAAGTGATATCAACAAAGACAAAAGAACAGTTTGGACTCTTCAAATTGATTCATTAAGTTCATCAAAAAAAACTTGTGTTGCAAGTTGCAATTGTGTTTGTGGTGCATAGGTTTTACGGCGGATGACGCAACCACCCTATTCACAGCGCCTACATGTTCTGGTGGTGGGAGGAAACGGGAGAACCCGGAGGAAACGAACACAGGGAGAACATGCACTCCATGCAGAAAAGCCCCGTCTGGACCGGGAATCGAACCTCCGACCTTCTACCAACTTTACTGGTAGGGATGTGAAAACTTTGATGCTCAGTATCTCAGGACTCAACGAGACACACTCCCTAACTTTGTCTGTATTTATAGGTATGCGTCATTTCCACTCTGCTGTAATGCTCTTCATTCATGTAACAGCACAGGATGCAAATATTTCAAGGTTAAACATCACAAATAAAAACAAATGTCAGCTTGCAAAGTCACCGTCCAGCTCATCACTTAGGAGGACAGCGCGGCCACCCTACTTGTTCCAGTTTCCTTGAAGGGTGGCCGGATTACTTCTAACTTTTAGAGTGCAAGTGCCAGAAATGATTTGTTCCATCTGTCCTCTTTTGACCAAAATCCTCTGCCTAATATGAAATCCCTATATGTAGGCCAATGGATTGTGATAAGCATACTTAGCCAACTGTGAGCAAATGTGAGGATGTTTGAGGTATCTGTGAAAGAAAGCCACGAGTAAACATTGTTGTCTTTCTTGCACGTGTTCTGCAGCCTAATTGTTGTTTTCTCTGGCTGGTTAGTTCTTTGTCTCTATGCCATGGGATTCAGAGAGGTTAAATCTTCTAAAGGTCTCTGTATGAAAAATCAGCAGCCATACAGAACGAGTGGCTTGACTGACGTGTCCGGTGCACAGCTGCACGCTACATGTAGGTACATACAGCGCAGTCCGCTCCCTGGGGGTTACTCTCTGCTGGGCTGTCGTGCTGCAGTGTCCCTGTCCAAACTAATGTCCCAAGAGTACATCATAGTGCGTTACCTATAAAGCCAAGCTGCTGTCAGTCCAACAGAAACACCTGGCCAGCTGACAGATAGATTCACGTGGGGAAAGTAAAAGACAGTAAAAGTTTAAGAGAGGGGTACATTAACTTCTCTTGGGTAGAGAGAGAAAATTAAGTGGTATAGAGACAGAAGACAGATTTATAAGCAACGTGAGAAAAGGATTAAATGGTAGACAGGAGAGTGGAAGCTGGGAGATGGAGATAGCTGACCCCTTAAAACACACTGATGAGATCAGATAAAAGGGAAATACAGTGTATAGTGTAGAGCAGAGGGAGTGAGAAAGACAAGAGCAAAGAGTTGTGCGACGACAGACAGGATTAACAGCACAGCATTTCCTCACACGGCGAATGTGAGTGTGTGTGTGTGTGTGTGTGTGTGTGCACCTGTGCGTGGTGATGAGTGCATGCATGTATGAGAGAGTGCATGTGCAATTACATTTGTATCATGCGTGTCAATGACAAGACTGCTGTGAGATAAGTTAATCAAGAATGATGTAAATGCATATGCGATGTTAAAGCACATTAGTGTTATTAAAAATGCATTAAAAATGTCACGCATTACTTGAAAATTAGCATGCATTGGACCTTGCTTAGATACACACACGCACACAGGAGATCCATACAAATGGAATTCCCTCGCTCAGTGCCTCCTCCTCCTCCTCCTCCTCAAACTTTCTGCGTATACCCCCCCCCCACACACGCACACACACACACACACACACACACAGTCCTGCTCATGACAAATATGCAATGAAAGCACGCTGCTGGAATCTGCAAAGCTACATCACTGACAGACCAATCTAAGCTCCTCACTCTTTAAAGCTCCTCATAAAGCTGCACAATCTCAGAAAATAACTCCCACACCTGCAGTAAAGCAAATCCCAGCATCCAAACACACACACACATCCCATTTCACACACACACACACACGCACACACGCTATGAACACACCCCCATTGTCAGAATAAATACGTGCACGTACACACACACACACACACCTGCCGAACACATCAACAAAATGTATGCACGCACGTGTGTGCACGCGTGCGAGGACGTACACAGCAGAATGTTAAAAAAACAGCCAGAAGTAAAAAAGATGCAAACTGCACAAAATCCAAACAGACACTTGTGTGGTGTGTTTTTAAATCTGTCTTCAGCTCTGATCTTCCTCACTTGCTTATCTCTATGGTGATGCTGAGAGAAGGCTGATGGGGGAGATTGCTGTACTATCTTCCATCAGGACACAGAACTGAGTCACACATACCACATCTCTCTCTTCCTGTCTCCCCTCTTGTGTTCTCCCACAAAACGCTCGCTCCTCTTCTCCGCTATTCCTTCACGTCTCTTCAGCCCATTCTTCCATCCCTCTGGCGTTCATGTTTGCTCTTATTCCCACCTCTCTGTCACTGCCGCTCGGTGAGCTTCACACCGTTTCCTCTCCTCTGTGTAGAGTCCATCTGCTCCTCTCTCTCTCGTCTCCCTCTCCTCTCCTCTCCTCTCCTCCTCACCTCGCCTCTTTCTCCTTCCCTCTCTGCTTATTCTATCTCACTCTCTTCTTCTGTGGATTCATGCCTTTCACGTGGGAACCTTTTTATCCATCCCTCGGAGCTCTGGGCTCCGCTGTGCCTACCTAGCTGTCTGAGCTGTGCCTGTGCTGTGAGTGGAAGTGAATGGACAGGAGGGGGAGCAAGAAGACAAGAGTGAGCAAACAGGCAGTTATCCTCTCAGATGCTCCTCTCAGTTCCCCCTGTCTTGCTCCTTTTTCCTCTCTCCCCCTTTCTCTCTGCGTCTCTCCATCATGACCTCCTCTCCGTGTCGCCATGCAAGCCCCTGTATATGCAAAGGGAGGGGAGGGAGAGTAGGAGGCAGTCGGAGGTGGAGCTAGTGACTCGGTCTAATTAAAAAGCAGAGTATGTACAGCTGCAGAGAGCAAAGAGGGAGACAGCGAGGGGAGGAGAGGGGAGGAGAGAGGGGAGCAAAGTGATCCAGGGGGCGGAACCGAGGGACAGGGAGGGAAGAAGCAGTCAGTAGGGGGTGGAAATGAGGGGCACGGGGTGGTTAAGGAGGGGGCGATGGCAGAGAGCAGCTAGTAGTGTGAGGTGGGGAAAAGGAAAGAGCCGACAGGACACCAAGGTCAGCTGGAGAGGAATGCAGAAAGGTCATGCATAGAGAGAAGGGGGGAGAGAAGGAGGGAGAAGGAGATAGGAACAGACAGGTAGAATTATTCTACAGATATCTCCCATATGAGCGGGGGCAGAGGCGGGGAACCGTGACCAGCAGGATAATAGAGACACATGGACAATGGCCCTCTGAAGCAGAGGCAGATCCACAGTCGTCGAAGGTTAAACCGCTCCAGTGTTTCCAGGCCTCTCGCTAAATTAACATGTGCTGTGCATGCAAATTAAAAGGGTAAAAACACCATCTGTATTCAATGAATCGCATATTTTTGCTTCCTCCGTCGGAAGTTCTGAGCATGTTCTTTGTGTTCAGTCTTCACGACTACAACAAATTGATTTTTTTTCTTATTGTTCGACATCGACCCCATCATCATCAGTGCGCTGGCTGTTGTCACCTGAGGCTGGTTAGTAGAAACCGCTCTATACGGCGGAGATGGAGAGATAAAGTCTACACCTACATGCCTCAAGGGCTGAGGCATCTCATCCCATTTTATCAGCTCTGATCACTTATCTTGTCCCATCTCCTCTCTCTATCAGGCTCACATTAACATCCTAGTGAATCTTGTTTTTACATCTCTCAGATGTTCTACTTTTAGACCTCATTTCTGGGAATCGTCATTTGAACGGATTTCAGATGCAATTTCATGGAAAGAGCACAATTACTCCCACGGAATTTACAGTAATAGGAGTAAAATGGACATGATGCATAATGGGATATACTTATGGAATACATGGAGCATACATATGAATATAAAGTCATTAAAACATCCCATAAACAGTACACACACACACACACACCTATCCAGGAACACAGCGATTGAAATAAATCTTGTTATGATGAGAAAAGTTAGTTTTTATGAGATATGCTAATTGCAGCCGATTAGCTAGGCCTTATCAGTCACTATAAGCACCATAAATGTGGGTCAATAGGGGCCTACTACACCCACTAGCGACCTCTAGCGACCATAGTAATTATGACAGGAGCAGAGGCGGAAGTCATAATTAGTGCTGTAGTATAGACAGTGTGAAACTCCATATAGGGTGGAGGTCAGGGCTAATGGATGGGACACAAAACATAGGAATTTCATTCAGGAGACCGGAGTTCACATCCCGTGTGAAACCAACAATGTGTAGTTGAAAGAGCTGAAGTTGAACCCATTTTCATTCACATATCTTGAAGTCAGAGGTCAAGGGACCCCTTTGAAAATGGCCATGACAGTTTTTCCTCGCCAAAATTTAGCATAAATTTGGAGTGTTGTTTAGCCTCTTTTGCGAAAAGCTAGTATGACATACTGTAGCTTTAAAACTGAGCCTGCTAATACCTTAAAAATTGCAAGTTGCGTTAATGCGTTAAAGAAATTAGTGTTGTTAAAATGAATTTGCGTTAACGTGTTATTATCGTGTTAACTTTGACAGCCCACATTTTTTTTCGTGGCAGGGCTCAACAATAAAGCGGCTATTTTTTTGTCACGAGTACTTTCACATAGAACGCAAATATTATGCAGCGAAAAAGCAATGTAATTTTTTAGGAAGTCAATTTCTGAAATTTCACAACGCAAATAAAGGCATCAACCAATCACGTTGTGCGGAACAGGTTGAGTTGCGCCTATATTTATGAATCAACAACACGGTGGCTTCGTAGTCCAAACCAGGACAGCAAACTTTATGACTCCTTTCAACCTCGACAAAGGCAGTGAAGACTAAATCCACTACTACCGTTCTTACCTTTCACAATAAAAGCCATAGACATATATAATAGATATTTGCAGGCCAATATTTCGCATTTTCGTGTCTTTTATTCAACACGCCCCTGGTTTGTAAAGGCCTTGAGGATTGCTCGCTTGCCTGGGGCAAGTAAAATGCCATGTCAGGCAAGTAAATCTAGCAACTCACTTGCCCGATAAAAAAAACCTGTGTTTTATCCAGCGACTCCTGGTCTTTTTATCAGCCGGGAAGAGAAAGAACGAGCGAGAGGTGTGAGTACATCCCAGTAGGAAACACACAAGCATCGTGGCTTCAGACTGACTGATAGATCGATTGCAGATCTAGAGATCCGTATGCCTGTTCCAAAAAGCAGGATTACTTTGTTATAGATATCATTGAGAAATAACACATAAATGTAAAACATGGACTAATATGAAAATGAATATCTGTTGTTCCAACGTATCCAGATAACTGAGGAACAGGCCCCAGGATCTGCACCTGCAGCTGGGTTGAAGCAGAGTGACGCACTGGCTGAAGGGGTGTTCAGGGTCGTGAGCCGCACCGAGAGCTCCGCTTTGCACGGCTGCAGCGACTTTGACGTCTATGACGAGTTGAAAGCCGAGTGATGTTTGTGGCTGTTGGAGACTGTCAGCGTGGCGAAGCAGCAGATGGAGGATAATGAAAGGAGGACAGACTCTATGAGGCTCCTAAACAGGCGGAGTAGTCTATCGGCTACAGAGAGGACCTTGAGTTTACAGACGACAAAGAGCTTCTGCTGGCAGGGTTTATAGGTGGTGTTTAGTTTATCATCCATTATATTTTGACGACGTTTGAAGCTCTCCTCCATCTTAACTGTCCCGCTGGTGATTATAGTGGAGTTGTGAGAGGGTCAAGGCATCTTTGAAGAGCTAAAAAACAGTTCTTTATAGTTGAAGAGACTTTCAGGCACAGACACAGAAGCTGTCTGCTTTGTGAGATGAAACAAAAATGACAATGCTAATAGGCCACAATAGACAAAAATTACTTACTGCTGCATATTGTTGCCATCCTCTTAAGAAAAAACATGCATCTCCAAATTTGAATTGTGATTTTTTTTAGATATACTGAAAGGTCAAGTGTTCCTTTATGGGTTGAGCACTGTTCCTACTTCTCAGGCTAAATAAGACCCAATCGATTATCTGAAAAATGCATTGTTAAAAAATGCATACAGATGTTCATGGTCCCAACAAGATGAAACCTATTACTTTGGTGATCCTCTGACTTTTCATCTAGCGCCATCATCAGGTCAGAATTATAATTTGTCCAATACTTTGTTTTTTAACCAAATAAAGCGCTTTGTCATCTGTCAAACTAATGACATTCCCATCAGCCTCGGCTGGACTTTGTGTTTAGTGCTAATGTCATCATCCTAACATGCTAAACTAAGATGGTGACTATGGTAACCTATACCTAAATTACTAACTAAGTAAATTCTAAGTAACTGAATTACACCTGTAGCCTATAGCAAAAACCTCCAGGGATCAAAAATCTATAATAGAAGGAGTCGTAATCTAGCGTGTTTGCAGTTCGAGGTGTCCTGTCAACAGTTTTACAGGCGTTTGTTTTACAATGGTGGTCTATGGGGAAAATGCTTTTTGGGCCGCAGGAGGATTTTCCACTGCAATACCGCAAGCGGCCACTGGAAAAAATTGGAAGCAAGGCTGAGCAGCGGCATCGTATCAGGTCTTATTATACATCCATGAGTGCACCCTATGCTAAAAGAGTTAAGAAAGGAAGCATTGAAGCATCTTTCATTAGCATTCAGAGAATTCAACCAGCTCCTATCATGGCTGCCACTCAAGCCCCTTTCCCACTGGACTTAAAACCCACTTTCATTCCCAGGACATATAACTCTGCAGTAGTCATGGGTATTTATCGGCTCCAGCTCCGATTGGCAGTGAAGGAAACATGACACCCGGGTGGACACGCTAATTTTTGCCCCTTTTCTGGTGCTATGCTCTGTGACGCACGTTGAACTGAATATATAATAAATCAAATCAACAGGGATTTGGACAATTATTCTAACTGATTAACATACAAATCATACAGTTAATATGCTCTCCTTAAAGCCTCTAGACTCCAGCTATACAACAGTAATTTTACTGCTGATCATTGAAACACACTTCATTCAAACTCGACAGAAACAAAATAAAACTCCTCAAAACCGTCACCACTGTTCCAACAATCACCAACTCTGGTTTGAGAGTTTGATAGAGAGACTGAATAAGTAACAAAAAGCAGTAACCACTGTAACATTTTCACTATTTACTAACCCTAGGACCGTTAGCAGGGTTAGTAAACGGTGCCACCGGTGCGTCCATGACATTGAACGTGACACACCAGAGAAAAAGAAACAGAAAGGCCAGAGCAACGACACCATATTTGCAATGGGAACGGAGTCTATTGCCTATGTTTAGAGGGGTTTCCTGTGTTAAAAAAAAACTGCATATAGGCACTAATTTTGGTGGAAAAGGGGTATTAAGAACCTTCCTAAGAAAAAAACACCGGCCTGTGTCTGTCTATACATGTACAGTCTAGGGCTGCACAATTAATCAATTTTATCAAAATTGAAATATGGCCTAATGCAATTTTCAAATTGCAGGATGAGGAAGAAATCAAAATATTTGTTAAAGGTTAAATGTGTCAAAATACGATTTTAAATTAAATATTGTGGTGCTGCAGAGATGTCCTTGCCTGCACATCATATTCTACAGACTTAACAAAACGTCTTTGTTTAGTACAGAATCCCTGCAAAAATCACTCTATAATCATTTTAATATGTCTTTCAGTGAAAATGAGAACAATGATGTAAAAAATACCATCCCCTCTAATATCGTAAATCATATCGCAAATTCAATATCAGTCAAAATAATTGCAATTAGATACTTTTATCAAAAATGTGCAGCCCTAGTAGAGTCTCTCAGAGCTGCTGCGTGGCTGTAAAGTCTTGTTATCCTACAAATCAACCTGTCATATAACAATGTGTCTAGGACACATCATAGCTGTTGTTTTAGATGTCTTTTCCTCTCTGTATCTCTCCCTCTCTCTCTCTTTCTCTGGCTTTGTGTTGTCCACATGAGTCAGTTACCATCCTCTCAGGGTGAGCCCAGGAACTGTAATTATTATTTATCAAGCTAATCCAAAAGCTCCCTGCATATACAGCCAATCAGATGTTTTTTTTTTTTTCCACAGTGCCCACAGAGCCACCAAAAGAACACCACTAGTTTCCCTGGCATTCATTAATCAGCCCCTGAGCATGACTGGCTAAAAAAAAAAAGTGAATTTTAAGCAGATCCTTTAATGTAGACTCAGATCAAGTCATCAATCACAGCCTAATACAAGGTTGTAGGATAGGGGACGTGCCTAATGGCGAGATCTAACTGTGGCCATTACCTGAAAAGGTTTTATTATTTTGCTATCTCAGTTTGGAGCATGATGGATGAACGAGGTGGGCAGTCATTTGCCGGACCTGACTACAGCTGGCGTCTTTCTCTTTGATCTGAGCCGAGGTCCAGGACATTGTCAAAGATCTTAAGCTCCTTTGATGGATGAGGGAACTTTTTTCTGCTTTGTTTCTGGGCCGAATAATGACTTTCCGTGTCCGTCCTCTTGTCTAGAAACAAGGCTGGAGGTCAGAAGAGAAATGCTGCTTGGCAACATAATAAATGGGCGAGAAGATAGACTGTGAAAGCAGAGAGATTTCTGGCTGCTGCTATGCACCAGGAGGCACCGACAATACATTACATCAGTCTTAATGCTCAGTCTTCTCGTCTACCTCAGAAAAGTCTTAGAAAGTGATTACAAAAAAAGTTGTAGTTAAATCAGTATGGAGCTGTATAACATGAAAGTTTTATAATTTTGATGTTAGTAGATCAAATTGCCTCAGGACAAGTCAGAGCTTTGTGGTCGCTTTCTCCACCAGGTGGTGATGTTGTTCTTAAAGTGTTACATTACAAAACACTTTCCAAATGATTCAGGAAAGAAAAAAATCCCTCAAATGTTCATTTCACCCTCATGGTTTTTGTGTTTACTGAAATGTTAATTATTAATAAGTAACTGGAGTAAAGGGGTTAAAACATCATGAGAGTCTAGTGTGTTATGTTTCTGTTTTGCTCTTGGCTACATCACTGAAATCCATCTCCGAGTCTGTGCGCTTGCTGATGTCACTGATGCCAAGCGTCTTAAAGGAATGCCACAGAAATAGATGAATCATTGGGGCCATGCAGCTCATTCAATACAGACACGAAAGGGGAAAATCTGAAACACATTCTTGATCTAATTCATTAAAAAAATAGTTTAAATATAGCAGCACTGAGTTCTCACATGTTCTCCAGGTATATATGATGCTGCAGCAACCATGAACATCCTGATCTGCTCTGGTCCGTTTCATTTGATGTTTTTAAGGCACACATCAAAGGGTCCTCTCTCCAGCCTATATGCAGCTTGGTGAAGATTAAAAAGGGAGTGCTTTTTTAAAAAATAGATGTTTTTTAGATTTTGGCAATAACTGTAAAGGTGCTACGTGCGAGATTGGGAACATTTCTATTGCCTCCGTACAGCTCTCAACATGGTGACAGCTGAGCCAGCGGCTCGTAGCTAACGGTGCTAACAGCGCTATGGTGAAAATAGCGGCTACACTGCTGACAAAGCTAAGAGTGTTAACCTCTGGAGACTGGAGGGCGGTGCTATGCTCCCACAACAACACTGTCGACCGAGACGGCGTTAGCCAAATGGCCAAAATGATAATCACGATTATTTTGATCAATATCGAGATCACGATTAGTTATCGCAATTATTAACTGATTTTAGGGACAAATAAAGATTTTTATTTCACTTTCATATTTAAATAAACAGAGCACTGCTTTCACTTCCATGTGGTGCTACATTCCTGCTAATGTCCAAATCTTTGCATCAAAATAAGACTGGAAGAAGAAATACGGGTTGACCCGCGGGTCAGGCGAGTTTGGGTGAGCTAACTAGGAGATATTGCAGTTTTGGGTGGGTGGGTCACACCGGGAAGCAGCGAATAGCGGCTCGCCACAATAATGACGTTTTTCTGCGGTCGGGAGGTGTGTTCATGTGTTTCAGGCCGGAAGATATTCGAGTCATACGGCCGCAGGCTGCAGCTTTCCAAGCTCAGGAGCGGACGCCGCAGCTTTTTATAGACATTGTTCTCTTGCTACAAACTGTTCCCTACCTACTGTATGAGGAAAGATGATGTCTAATTTTACTGTACAAATTTATGTGAAGACAAAGAAAAGTCAAAGGAGATACAGTATCTGTATGTCATTTGTTGGTACGAGTAATAGGACCCAAATTCAGACAGCTAGGCAGACTGATTCAGTTCAGGGATTTATGGCCAAATTGAAGGTATATAGGATACATAAAATATATATATATATATATATATAGGCTTACGGGCAGGCAGGGTCAGCTCTTTGAAGACAGTCCAAACAGGCAAACAAATGCAGAGGGGACACACAGGAAATCCAAAGTCCAAAAGATCAGGCAGAGGTTCACTACAGGCAGGTACCAAGTTTCAGATTCCAGGTTTCCTGTTGGGGAAAGGGGGAAGAGGTGAGCAGGTGGGCGGAGAAGGTCAGGTGACTGGAACTCGAGGGAGTGGCTGGACGGGATAGGAGAAAAAGTCAGAGGGAGATGAAATATTAATGTTTTGGTCACCGTGCCTGTGGTGCCGCCATCAGACCAGAATTTCTACTTCTACAGGAAAAAAAAAACAAAACAATTTACCCTTTCATTTAAAAATAAATGAAATGAATCCGCTCTTCTCAAATTAAACATACTTTGACTATTACCACAAATTAAATGTGCGGTGATTAATACTGAGAAAGAGTCTTCACCTTTTTACACCGTGTTACATGAAGGTGAGTGATTCTGTACGTTAACACCACACACTTATGATTAAGTCACTTGTGCAAAACAGTTACTCAAGTTTTTGGTTTATATTTATTAATTTTTTTTTTATTATTAAATTGGTATGTGAGTTTCTTATGTCCCCCAACAATTAAATATGACCAGAAATCATATTTAAAAAAAAAAAAAAAAATGATTCTGCTGCAAAAGAGGTGGTGGTTATAGTATTAAAAACTATGCAATGTCAAGTTGCAAGACAAATATTATGTAATTTGATCTGTTGGAGATGTTCAGGGCTGTAGTTGTTATTGAGGACACTGTGGTCTTGTCGTTCTGAGAATTCCAAACCGTTGCTTCATCAAATAAGAGGAACAGGTTACTGGCTGATAGTTACATATTTATTCAGTACATCAGATAGACACTCTAATGGACCAGTAACCCTTTGGAAAAAATTAAATCCATGAATTAACAACTTATTCACATTTATAATTCATAACTCCAGACTTGAATTACAAAGTGTGAAAGTATTTTTTTGATGAATTGCCAACATCTGCAAGTGCTTTATTACCAAATAGAGAGGATACACACCAGCCAGAGGGATTGTTCTAAACCTGGAAAATTATTTATTAATCATCAATAAAGCCACTAGTTAACATTACTACTCGACTATTCTGATAAACTCTTTGTAAAGGAAGGATTTAATCCTCTTGAACCCGAGCGCCCCCGGTACCACCCGAACCAACCCTTATCCCTAACCCTAACACCGAGGCACACATTTTAACAGGAGGGAAACACTATTCAACTAGGGAACAGACTTCAACATAACACAGCATCATCACAACCAATACCAGATGTTAAACATGTAGCGACATATTCATCCTGCATACCCACATAACAGGAAGAAGCTCGGCTAATAGCTCACGATAATCATTTTTGTCTAAGTTGTGTTTGAGGCACATCAACGCTGCTAATGGCTACTCCAATGTCTCTGTATCTTTAAGTCTGTATTCATTTGCATCTCACTGTATAAAGATGGACGACAGTCGAGATTGTTAATTGATTTACAATGATAAATATATAAATCCATTTGCATAAAGCAAGCATATTTGCCCACTCCCATGTTGATAAGAGTATTGAAATACTTAACAAATTTTGAACAGATAAAAAAATGGGATTAATTGGCCATCACAATTAACTACGGACAATCATGCAATTAATCACAATTTAATATTTGAATCGATTGACAGCCCTAATATATAATGATGCAGAAATCTCACAAGTGTTACCTTTATGATGATGGCTAGATTATTCAAATAGACCTTGTAGTTGCAGAGATATTCATTTTGGGCATTTCATTTTCAAGCAGGGGCCTGAGCCAGAGGCCTATAAGGTTCAACATGACCTGACTTCATCTCTCCAATTTTATAATAAATGATGTAACATCATCAACAGTGAGAGCTGAGAGAGCATTTGTATGTGATATGTACAAGTTAAAATGTAGTTTCATGTGTCAAATTTGCACTATAAAAAATGTATTAAAGTATTAGATTAAATAATCATTTTATGGATAACTTTTAATTATATATTATAATTTACATTTTATTTTAAAAAGGTGGTTAAAGGACTATTTTTATGGCACACATGCACTGCTGCGTCATGCAGCTTGTTGTCAGTGTGGCTTTTTACCTGCTGAGCTCTTATCTTGTTTTGTTTACCTCTTCCCGCCTGACACGTGGGAGAGGGAGGAGGATGGAGGAGGGAGGAGGAGAGGAGGAGGAGGAGGAGGAGGGAGGATTAACGCAGCGTCGGTGCCTGGTGTCCTTTTTAGATCACAACAAACACAAGAGTGATTGAGAGAAAAGCGAACCAGGCAGAAACCCATTTGCACCTGCTCGTCCTCGGCCAGTGTCAGCATCTCTCCGAGCTCTCTCTCTCTCTCTCTCTCTCCATCCACACACACCCCGGCATTCAGCATGTCTCAGTCCGGCTCACAGACACCAGAGGACGGACTCTACGGTGAGTGATGGTGCTACATGGACCAGGCCGTTTGTTTATGCTGTTATATCATCACATGCATTTATTTGCTTTTACAGCTAAGATGTTGCTGCTGTGTGTGTGTGTGTGTGTGTG
>CAKAOI010006160.1:5409-70214 GCA_916701655.1 Sebastiscus albofasciatus | reverse complement strand
TGGTGTGTGTGTGTGTGTGTGTGTGTGTGTGTGTGTGTGTGTGTGTGTGTGTGTGTGTGTGTGTGTGTGTGTGTGTGTGTGTGTACAGACCGATTTCCCAAATGCATGGTGGGTAAACAATGAAAGCTCTGAGCCCATTCAGATCTCCTCTCATCAGAATGACAGCAGGTGTGAGAGAGGATGCCACAGAGAGAAGAAGGCTGTGCCAGTGGAGCTGGCATTGTTGTTGTCACCACACTGTCATTGTGTAAACGGATTCCCTGACTCACCTGTTTGGATCTCTGTAAGCCAATTAAGATGTGGAGATGTCCTGACGCTTATAGCTCCACTGTGCTGAGTGCTTGGCACATAGGATGCTGCGTAACAATGTTATTTATGGGGAGCAGGAAACTAAGGGACTGTATGGAAATGATGGGAGGGTTGAGCCTCATGATTGACTTTTTAAAAAGCAAAACAGGGTTATCATCATATCATCTTCAACCGCTTATCCAGGATCAGGTCGCGGGTTATCAATACTGATATTTGGGATTTTTAAACAGTTTAGACAGTATTTCTTTAAAAAATAGGAAGACATAATATCAACAATCAATCTCAATACAGATCCTTTAGATTTTTAAAGGGGAACTTCACCCATTTTCCAAAGTCATACATGTTATTCCTAAGGTCTAAGACAGTCCAAAAAATATTAGTAAACATGAATAACTCTCCCCCAAAACCAAAAACTAGAATGCTAAAACTCAAACTTATCTTAAAAAAGGCTAACAAGTGGCTAAATGAGACTACTAAACGTCATCAGGCCGACTCGTCCTCCTTCACAACCTCGTTGTGTATACTCGCGCTCATGTGACAGTGGTGTAGTTTGTTAATAGCCTAACGTTAGCTTTTCACTTCTGACGATTGCATTCACGCTTGAAAAATCATAAAAGTTGTGTTCATTTGTGGAGATTATCTTTCAGCATCATAAATGTTTGTTTGCCACAGAGCTTATTTTCTACAATAATCCAAAACACAATGGAACGATCCCATTGGCTTTTAGTCGAGGGAACCAGGGAGATGCTAGCTTCCTGGTTGGTCTACAAAAATACAAAGTCATTCCTGGAGCACTCTGTTACCTCAAATCTAGTTTGCCATTTCTGTAAAGCAGTTTATTTCCACTTATCAGCTGACATACACAGCCGATATATCTACAATAAGGTAGTATGGCTGATATATTTGACCAATATTACAGGCCTAGATCTGTTAACAATTTTTGCTTTCAACGACCCCCCTTTGAATTTGTAAAATTTGTAACACCCAGTTTAATATGTCAATGGAACAATAATATTTATTAGGGCTGTCAATCGATTAAAACATTTAATCACGATTAATCGTAAATTAATCCCACATCTGTGCCTGAAGGGAGTTTTGTCGACTATTTAATACTCTTATCAACATGGGAGTGGACAAATATGCTGCTTTATGAAAATGTATGTATATAATTATTATTGGAAATCAATTAACAACACAAAACAAATGACAAATATTGTCCAGAAACCCTCATAGGTACTACATTTAGCATAAAAAATATGTTCAAATCATAACATGGCAAACTGCAGCCCAACGGGCAACAACAGCTGTCAGTGTGTCAGTGTGCTGACTTGACTATGACTTGCCCCAAACTGCATGTGATTATCATAAAGTGGGCATGTCTGTAAAGGGGAGACTATTTTCATTCACATATCATGAGGTCAGAGGTCAAGGGGTCCCTTTGGAAATGGCCATGACAGTTTTTCCTCGCCAAAATTTAATGCAAGCGTAATTTCGCGACAAGCTATGACATGGTTGGTATCAAAGGATTCCTTAGTTGCTCTAGTTTCATATGATGCCAGTATCTTTAGCTTCAAAACTGAGCCCGCATTGACTTCAAAATCTCAAGTTGCGTTAATGTGTTATTATTGTGTTAACTTTGACAGGCCTACATTTTTTTACAGCCAGAAGTGCACATTAGGGGTGGAGTTAAAATAACAAATGTGTGTAATGTTTGCAGAGAGTCCCAGCTGCTCTCTATTTTTTGAACTAAGGGCCACTAAATGAGCAGTTATTACTACTAGTCAAGTTACCTTCAAAATGTAACGCACATTTTAAGCAAATTTCAAGAAAATCTGCAAAAGAAAATGTCAATTAATCCGAGTCCATCCACTACTGTTGTGCGATTATTAGGAGTTGGGTGCATTGGAATAAATAGTTGGTGACTTTAAGTCTCCTTTTTTCCCCCTCTAATTTCAAGCATTAAGTATTTTTATGCACAGATTTAAAATGTGTATTAAAACAGATGCATGGAAACTCACTTATAGTTACATTGTTGTCCTCTCTCGCACACAAATGGCATTTTTTTGGCGGAACATTTTTTATGTTAACTACTCTTTTTTTTCAGTAAATCTTGCTGGAAAAAGGTGAAACGAAATATAAATCTAAAGACCCTCCCCTCCTCTGCGACTCCCCTCCCTTCAGCTAAGACAAAGAAGACACAACCCTCCCCTTTATAACTTCTGCACAGTCCCTAAACTGGAAGCAGACATTCACAGGAAATCAAACATGAGCCTGTTGTGCTGCAGTTCATTGAATCTTTTGAACATCCAGCTCTTGTCCACATTACATAAAGCTGATTTGGCAGTGGCACAGATGAATGTGTACAGGATTGCTCCATAGAAACTGATTTAGTGCTGCAGAATGGCGACAGATAGATAAGTCAGGCAACAAGGCAGTTGTTATGTCATAGCTCCCCTCTGTAAAAAAAAAAATAACTGGGGCAATGGCACAGTTTCCCCGCTCTGCCCTCCCTCCCCCGCCCTCCAGCTCTGTGCCCACTCATATCTCTACCCCCTCTGCTGCTGTTTGTGTGATTACAGAGCGTCAAAACCCGGGTAAAGTGAGGATTAGAGAGATCAGATGCGAGCGAAGGATGCTTTGGTAGGCAGATGAGGTGTTGATATTTTGTAAATGCTGCCTATGTCACAGAAGGATACAGGCAGCATGACAACAAGGGGAGGAAGGGAGAGGGTGAGTGGCTAATCTCTAACAGAAATAAGATCTTACGTAAGCAAGCATGCTGTCAGCCTGAGTTAGCCCTGCCCTACTGTTTGGCTGTGGGTGTGTGTGCACTGCACACACATACACCAGTGTGCATGTGTAAATCTCTTCCTGCTCATGTACCCAATGAACCGCTGTGTCCATTCATTCATTCATTCATTCATTCATTCATTCATTCATTCATTCATAGGCTGTGTTGTCTTTCCACAACTCATTGATAGACAGAAACAGACTTTGGCTTTCACTCTTTGAGTCAGAGTGTGTTTGTGTGCATGACGTGTAACACAAACACTGATGCCGGTCTTGCGTTCAGCGTCTCTCGTTGGTCATCTAACGTCACATCAGGACATCCTCCACAGGTCACCATATGTCAGCACACAACAACACACACCTGTCCACACCTAAGCTGTAAAATTTTAGAAAGAAACTAAAATATGGATAAAATAATAGTACTGCGAATACTACAATAATCTTACCGAGTATAATTGTCTAATTACTAGTCAAAATATCTCATAATATAAGACAAAATCACTTAACCTTTAACATTTCAGTGAGATATAGGGACTAGTTTTTAGACATTGCATCTTGAATATCTTAAGTGATAAAATACTGAGCATTTTAGGCTTATTATCTTATTATGACACACAACACTTTCTAATACTAGTGAAATATACCTCAAAATGAGATTTCCCTTTTTTATCTTGAAAGGCCTAAATATTACATCTTAAGAAATAAAATTATTTTTTTTTTTTACAATTAACACTTGAAATGATGAAGGCACTTGCAAATGACAAGGTAGTACAAGTACAAAGGTGTTTAATTTTTACCTCTTTACTTAAGATTTCATTAAAAAAAATGTTTTTCCTTCTTTACAAAATGAACCAAAACACTGACAATGACAACATCTCGCGTAGATAACAATGACAATAAACATGAACCAAAATTATAATCATACCCTCTAAATTGAAATTTAACACTGATTACAAACCTTGTATAAAAGATATAGATAGTCAATGCTGATTTATTTATTTCAAGAAATTTTACCAAGAGAATTTTCACTCATGATTTTAAAGATATCTGATGTTTGGTTCCCATTTGTAAAAAGGCTTGGGGGCAAATAGTAAAACAACGTTAGTATCACGTGGTATCTCTGGGTCGTCAGTTAGTGTGCTAAAACACGGATAAATGGCTGAGATTGACGGTAAGTGCCTGGCAACGACTTGTTGTGAAGTAAATGCAATGGAACAGGGAGGGAGAATGTGACATCTAGTGGCTGAATGTTATCAGTGTTATCAACAGCACCTTTAATGCCCTGTACTAATGTCTTGTCATTTAGTCCCAGTGACAGCAGAGTGTGTAGTGAAACAAAATGTGACTTGATGTAGATTTGTTTACCTTCTTTAACGACTCCTTTCTGGCTCGTTACAGTCACTGGTTCCCAACCTGGGGGTCTCGACCCCATCAGGGGTCACCAAAGCTTCATGGGGGGGATCGCTAGGCCTTCATGATCTTAAGGGGTGAAAGACAACTTTTTAAAAAAATATATATATACTGTTGGCCTATATTTCAGCATGTCATTCATTTATATGAAGAAATCTAAACTAAATTGTTATTTTTAAAGTTTGGATTATTATTTAAGATCTACAAAATCTTAAAAATTAGAAAAGTACACAGTTAAAACCAAAAAACTAAGAGAACAATGACCAAGCGTCAGGGAGAAGAAAACACTGCATTTGTCAAAAGAAAAGCCTATTAAGTATGTGTAATTGTTAAAAAATAAAAAAAATACATAATATAGACAGAGATTTAAATCAAAAGTTCCTAAAACATTTATCTGATGCAATATTCACAGGAAATAATCTGACGCAAATCACTCATTTTACACAAACTTCCTGCGGTTATTGTGTTCACTATTTGGGTTCACTGTGCAGTTTATCAGTTGTTCTGAACTGTTAATGTTATGCATTGAATATAATATGAAATATCCATAAAATATGTCACTTAGTCAGGCGTCGTCAGCATACTCAATAATAGAAAAAAAGGTCCCTTAAGGACAAAGGTTGAAGAAACCACTTGTGTAACATATGTGCATGAAGCCCCACCTCCGTCTGCCTCCTCGCCGTCTGCCTGAACGTCATCACAACGTCTGCTGCTCGTATTGTTTCCTCATCAGGCTCCTGGGTCGAGCTGGAGGAGCTGATCGCAGCCGTGAGCCGCAGGGAGAGTCTGACAGGGCCGCAGGACAGCATCTCCTCCACCCTGCAGGGGGAGCTCGAGAGGATCCTTCTGGAGGCACAGCTGGAGTGTGAGAGGAGTAGAGACAGGTTGGTTTCTCTGGGTTTTGTCTTTGTTTGGGAGGTTTGAGCTGCACAGCGAGGTGTGAGAATAAGTTGCTGAATAATGAGTTTCATTCTGCGCTCAGTGGAACTTTGCTGGTTTTTCCACAATATGTGTGTTTACTTTCTCTGTTTTTTTTAACTTAGTTTTTATTGCAGTTTCAGCAACTTATACAATCATCTTCACATTCTTTACCACTGTATTTTCATTTTACAGCTGTCTCTTTGCTTTTACACAAAATTTCACAACTTAAAACAAGGGGGGAGAGAGGAAACACAAAAAAACAAGACCAGACTTCATCTTAAACTGTAATTTCAATTAAATTCAGAGAAAAAGGGGAGGACACATACTTAAACAATCCAATATCTTAAGTATTTTATCACTTAAGATATTCAAGATGGAATTAAAATAAAATGAAGTAAAATAAATAAATAAATAAATGAATTTAAATAAAAATAAATGTGGTGAAGGGTCAGAGGTCAGGGAGGGGAAGTGTGTGGAAGGGTATGATGTGTTGTATGGGTGAGTGTATGTGCTTAGAGAGATGACCTGGGTCAGGAAGACAAAGATACAAGTATGATCCAGGATATATAAAAATATTCTGATCACCAATCACTGTATTAGTATAATCATGGCAGGGCTCCACCTTTTAATAAATGTGTCTTTTTGGAGTCTTAGGGAGTAGGTTATTTGTTACATGAGGTAAATTTCCCATACCTTCTCAATCCACAAAATGTATGTTGGGGGCTCAGGTGTGTTTGTGTGTTTTAACAGAACTTGCAGTTTGTCTGCACCTTGGTAGTAAACCCATGTTGTAAATGTCTGTGTTTGTTTGTTGTCCACAGTCCTCCACAGGTGGGGACTCCACAGTCCACCGGTTCCCCAAGACCCACTAGTGAGCAGGACAGTGACTGTATCACCATACAGGTATTCATTCCTAACACAGACATCGGATAACGTCATCCTCCCTTTTGTAATGCTCAATGCATAACAGATAAATCAGAAAAATACACAGTTCAACGTTCAATTTTGTTGTGAAAGGACGTTACAGGAGGTTTATTTTTAAAGCCCATTAAATCAAATACAGTACACTTTCCATACATCTTATTTGACATTATTGCTGACCACATACCACAGCACAGAGAACCTATTTGTACCGATTTCCTACTTTCCAGCCACTTATTTCCATTTAATTCAGTAGTTTAAAAAAATCAGCTTGCAGAGACATTAAACTTGCTTAAGATCATCTATCTTTTGGAAGTTTTTCTGTCTTATTGATCTGTTTTTGAACAGTTGCTTCTTGCAAAATGGTTTGTTAATTGAGATTCCCACCCAAAGATTTACAAGATTAAAACTCAAGATGTAAGTTGGTATCAGTAAGTGTCTCACTAGGTTAATGTCACTGTCTCTGTCCTGATTTTCTCTATGCGTGTTGCAGGAGGAAGCTGAGCGGCGAGTGGACACTGACTGGGTGTGGGATTGGTCCAGTAGACCTGAAAATATGCCACCAAAGTAAGACCAGCTCTTTTAAAGTCATTAATTTTCTTTTATAATACTAAATCCTTGAGTTGTTAGAGTACTTGTAAGCACGTGAGAAGGTGTATAAGTGTTAAACGGTTTCTTGTTGAGAGTTATGGTCTTTGCACACCAAGTATGTATTTTTCATGAGTTTTTTTTAATCTGTTTTAAAAAAATATTATGTACAGAAACCTTGCATACTGAGTCTGATGCATTTTGTAATTCTAGCCTATTTGTTGCTAAAACTGAAATAATTAAGTGGGTGCGGTAGATAGCGCTAGTCCCAAACGGGGCTAATGAATGAATGACATTATAGCAAGAAGCAAGCGTTTAGCTGCCTGGAGCACAATCACTACTGTCTAATCTTTCCTACTTCCTTTGTTTTGTGACCATTCCCGATTCCAAGCTGTTCTGCAATCCCCTGCCACGATCTATCGTTAAATTCCACATCTCTTTTATTTTTTTCATCATGAAGTGATTTGTTCTGGGAGACAAAGTTAATGTATATCAGATGTCATTTTGGATGAAGACATTTGCACGGACGGTGGCTCCGAGTGGTCAAACAACCCTCTTTTGCCTTAGGATGGATGTGAAAAAAAATGCAGAAAATTGAACCTGTTCTGAAGACTTTAATGACAGTCGAAAGTCTCAGAGTTCAAACATTGACATTGACACAATGGGAGGTCATATTTATTTTTTAATGTGCAACAATTTGGCACAAATAATACAGACTTTTTGTGCAAAGGCCTTTGGACGAGAACATCAATACCTATCTGTGCATTAAGTATGGAGCTGGAGGCAGGAGGCAATTAGCTTAGCTTAGCATAAAGAGTGAAAGCAGGGGGGAACTGCTAGCCTAGCTCTCTCTCTGCTTCCCAGCACCTCTAAAGCTCACTAATTAGCATGTTGTATCTAGTTTGTTTAATCCGTACACAAACAGAAGCATAAAAACAACAGTTTTGTGGTTTTATGGGGAGCCGTGTGCTGTAACTATTTCCTGACGCGCGTCGTCAACCGTGTCTCTCCAGTTTAACTTTGACAGCATGTTCCAACGCTGTCTTAAATTTTGTTTACGGATTATACCTTAGAGTGTTGAGAAGCTCATGAATCACCCTCATTTTCATTTACACTGCTGCACTTGACATTTAATCTTCTGCAATACAATAAGTCTATTTGACAGGTAGCAGCTCTTAGTTGGTCTCTCAGTACTTCGCTACCCGTCTCGCATTCTCAGTCTGCTCTCTTGTGTTCTCATTATCTCTGTTTGTTTGTTTGCTTTTGCTTTTCTATCCTCCCTTTTGCCGACATCTCTCCACTTTCTCTGCAGAGAGTTTGTGTTTCAGCACCCGAAGCAGCAGAGCTCCCTCAGCGTGAGGAAGACAGAGGTGATGAAGAGAGGGATCTTCTCCTCCAATGTTCTCCTCATCCTTGTTCCCTCTCTGCTGGCTTCACACCTGCTCACAATTGGAGTCGGGTGAGAGACACACACACACTAACTTTAAGGACAGATCCATTATTTTTGAGTTTTTGAGGTTTTTATATCATTCTGTAGCTTCCCAGTGGTGTTCCTCATGTATTCAAATCTGAACATTCATATTTTGGTTGAAGTGTGTTTTAGCGTCAGTGCATTAACGTTACATACAGTAACTTAAATGGTGGTTAGCATGCTCCCAGTTTGGAGAAGCAAGAGCACCGACACGGAAGCTAAGCAATGTACTGCTGTGTGGATGCCACGTTAGTTCAGATCTGCAAGTCACACTATAACACAAACGAACTAACCGATCGATGCAGCAGTAGACCCGCAACTGCCCTGTTCTGAGAGGTAAAATAAGTGTTTTTGTGAATGGAGGCTCGACGGCTTCAGTTCCCCGTTGTAAAGGGCTGTCTGGCGGCGAGGTAAAGCTGTGAAAATATTCTAAATATAGCGTACACTTCAACTGATATTGATTTTTTTAGATGGCTAAAACGCATTTTTCTGTTGCTCCCATCTACAGCTGCTTTACCTCGCCGTCAGACAGGCCTTTCCGACGGGGAACTGGAGCAGTTACTGTATATCACAGTCTTAAAGCCACCAGACTCCTATCACAAAAACAGTTATTTTACCCCGCAGAACACATGTTTGTGATATTGTGTGACTTTCAGATCCAATGTGGCGTCTGCATGGCAGTACAATTTTACCTTGCAGTACGCGGGAGTATATACATATAACCCCACTTAAAAAAATCTGAACTAACTTTCCAAACTTAGCACAGCTAACTTTGACTCAGCTAGTGCTAGCATTGACATGATTCATAACCTTATTGACCCGCCCTTTAATATCTGGAACAAAACATGTTGAGAAATCCAAAGCTTGACCGGCCTGCTGAAGATAAACTATGATTGGATAACTGACGGGTTTAGCAAATAATCAATCTCTGCTTTCTCTTTTTAGGATCTACATAGGAAAGCGATTGGCCGCTTCTACGACTAGCACGCTGTGACGTCGGCTGTAGCCCAGTGCCCCCATTCGCTAACAGTCTGGCCAGTAAGGTCAGACTGTTAGCGTACTAATCTGCCTCCTTCCCTCTTCGTCACGGGGCAACCTTAGGACCCTGCCCGTCTGCACCTCTGTCTCTCCGTTCATCTGTCTACCCAGCAGCACTCTGCCAGTCTGTCTCTCTGTCAGCCTGTGCATGTCGTAGAGCCCGGAGAGCGGATAGATGCCGACCAATGAGTCACGCTGAGGTCACTTTTACTCTCCCGGAGAGTAACACTGATCTCAACCAGCTAAAGCATAATCAGAGAGCAGAGATTGCCCAGATACAAGAGAAAGGAGAGAAAGAGACCAGCTAGAACAATAAATCCCTTTGATAGGAGGAGATGAAAAACGGTTATTTGGGAACAGTGTGTTCGGATGAAATGAGAAAGATAATATGTGGTAGCCTCGCCACCCAACCTGCAGAAAAAGCAAAATGTCTGTCATTTGTCAAAAAAGTAATGACCCTCTGTAACACTGAGCTGCTGAAAGTGGTTCTTCCTGCTCTGATGGTGTATCTAATGTAGAGAGTTTTAGTTGGCTGAGTGAACGTAGGAGTGGCTCTGGTTGTGCTTTTTGTCCCGTAAACCAATTAAATATTTGACCTCCGACAAAGACAATCATGATCCCATTAAACTTCACTCCTCAAAACCTTTAATGTGCCTCTTGGGTCTTTTATTCTTCCCCTCCAGTCTCATCCTGGCGCACAAATGTCCATCTCATTTAATAAATGCATGGAAAGTGAAGCGTTTTTTTGTCGGCAAAGCACAAAGTTTTGCTGTATTAAAAGGTACAGTGTGTAGGATTTGGTGACATCTAGTGGTGTGGTTGCAGATTGCAACCAACTAAGTACACTTTGACAACCTATTGTGTTGTTGAAAACCTGTAAATGAACCACAGCCATCTGTTTAAAATGTATTCCTTTTTCCATATGAGGTAAATCACTTAAAGTCCCTCTGTTTATTTGTCCTGATAAGCTCGTATAGTGTTTTTTATACCTGATGTTTACCAGCAATGATTGTTCCTCTCGTGCATAACATGACATCACACCAGTCTGTCTCTTTCCATCTGCCTTTGTCATTCCTTACATCACGTAAGTCTTTTTTTTTTAACAAGCTGCTGCTTTGACCAGTGAAGGATTTGACATTTTATTGGTTTCCCATAAACCGGAAAGCCGTTTCCTCTTAACATCTCATGAAAATAGCTGGCCTGGATTCAGCTTGAGAAGCACACTGAGGTTTCACTGTGCTGCCTTGAACGTAAACGTGCCCATTTGTTGTCCAGCCCGACCAAACCCAACGAGTTTATCACCCATTAGCGGTGTGTTTGATGTGAGGCGTCCTGCTGAGCTTATTAAGCTACTTCTAGACGCAGCCAGCTGACGGTGCAACTACAAGTCTACGTTGGTAGAGCACACAAGCACCTGGTTTCCATTCACACACATCAACACGTAACACGCCCAAGCGTAAACTATGCCTAGTTACTAATGTATGTTTCGGCATCACCTTTACACAACAAGGAACAACAGGAAGTACTTTGTCGGTAGGTGAAATGTTAGGGCATAAAGATGAGGCAGTTGGTAATACCAGCATTACTTTGTGGCTGTGTTCCCAGATCTCAGCGACTGCTTTGAAATTACAGTAAAAGCTATGAAAGTAGACGGGAATTATTCTTTGAGCTGTGAATTTTGGCCTGTGGATTGTCCCTGATTCAACCCCCCGGCTTGGGGCAAACGGGCAGTCACAGGTGGCACAGCCTGCTGTAAATCACCATGTTCTCACACACTTACAGCCCCTGTTGCTGTGAACCCGGTGATTACTTCATAGCAGGGGACTGTGTTAAGATCTGTTGACCCTGTAATATTCTCCCTGAAAAAAAGGGCACAATTACCACAGCGAACAGACTTAAATGCCACATAGGATTTTTCCGAGTGAAACAGCAGACTTCCAGATACATGAGGAATACGGTAGTCAGCAGGAGTCTGAGCATTTGGTGTTTACGAAAGAGCTTGTAACTGTTGAAGGTAGAGAAAATGCGGAATAAATCTGTTCATTTCCTGGACTCCATTTTAGAGATCTGACTTTATCTGGGAAACGCATTATCTTCCTGCTCCTATACTGCTAGACAGGAAATAGAGTCCTGTTTCAAAGAGTTGGGATGTAACGAAGAAGTTGGCACGGCGTCTGTGCTTTAACATTCAAACAAGGTCACTAATTTGAACCTCCATCTCAAGTAACTTCACTTTAACACATGTAAGCCCACTTCCCCCTCAGGGACCACTTATTATAAGGAATAGTAGGTTATAAATCCACATAACAGAATGATGTACTCCCACTCAGACACATAATAACACCCCTACACAAGTAAAGAAACTTTTTTGATCTTAAATAGTTGCGCACTCATGCCGAATAAATACATCCATCTCCAATATTTGATGTCTGCTTCAATGAATACAGAATTAATGTTTGAAGGACGAGATCACAGAGTCTCCTCAGATGTGATTTGACATTCAATATGAACAATGAATGCCCTGCCGGAAACATTTTCAGACGGAGATTCTTGCATTTTTCATACTCTGTGCCACTCTTGAGAACACTGCATCAATTAGACTGTGTCTGAACAAATGACCCAGTGTGCTCTCTCCCACTATGTGCCGTTTCCCACCGTATGGCGTCCCTTTCTAGCCCAGACACGCTGGGTCTCAACGTGCCAGAACTATGAAGGATTAATGAGAGCACCTGGAGTAAGACTCAATGGAGCACAATGCAGCGCTGTTCGTGCTGTGTAAACAAGCTGCTCAGAAAAGTGTAGGTGTGTTTTGTCCTCACATCCTGAAGCAATTGTTTGATACATGTTTTTCTATGTAGAATCCTTGTTGTTGTTGAGCTGAGTAAAATGGGAGGAGAGGAGAGGAAACGAGACTAATGCTGTCAGTATGCTTCATCAGAGCTCCTTCCTCCTCCTCCTTCTGTCCAACGTCAGAATTAGGGGGACTGTGTCCAACCATTTCTGTAACTTCCCGAAACCGACATTCACACCCACTTTACGCCTTTAAAAAAAGAAGTTTGAGTTTTTTAACTCTCTCTAGCTTGTTTTTTTTTTCATTCTTGACACAACTATTTCTGCCACTTTTTGTGTGACAACCTCTCTCTCTCTCTCTCTGTGTATGGCGGCCTGTTATTCAGTCTGCCTTCAAATGTGGCTGCTCGGAACAACTATAAACACTTTCTAATGTGGTCAGACGACACATCGTACTAAATAGGTCTCATCATAACCTGTCCCTAAGAGTCTATAGCCATGCTGGCAAGTTCCTTAAAGGTACAATGTAGAATTTGGCGGCATCTAGTGGTTAGGTTGCAGATTGCAACCAACTGAAGCTTCTCCCGTGTGCCAAGCGTGTTGGAGAACTACGGTGGCCGAACCGAAAACGCAAAAGGCCCTATCTAGAGCCAGTGATTGGTCCGTGAAGAGGACCCACTCCGTATGTAGATATAAACTGCTCATTCTAAGCTAACGAAAACACAACGATTTTTATTTTCAGGTGATTATACACTAAAGAAAACATACTTCTTAATATTATATCCATTTCCATCTAGAGAGCCAGTTGTTTTAAGAGTAGCGTAGTTCATTTGGAGCAGAGACAGTGTGTGTGAACAATGGAGTGAGTGGTGAAGCAAGAGAGAGAGAGAGCGGCTACGACGAAAGCGAGTAACGTTATCGACACCGGCCTAAGCTGTTCTGGGATACTGCAGAAACACGGCGGTGCACCATGGCGGACTCCGTGAAGACCCACTCCAGACATAAATGTCTCATTCTAAGGTGACGAAAACACAATGATTCTTATTTGCAGGTGATTATACGCTAAAGAAAACATACTTATTAATATTATATTCCCTTTCGGCCAATAGATCCCCCTAAATGTTACACACTGTTCCTTTAAGGCAGTAATTGCTTTGAGCTAAAAGATACTGTTAGTATTGCTAGCATTCTCACTGGACAATGTATGCATCTTAGTTTAGCAAGTTTGCTAACATTGGCTAATTAGCACTAAACACAAAGTACAGCTGAGGCTGATGGGAATCTCATTGGTTTTGCAGGTTTTTAGTCATAAACCAAAGTATTGGAAGAATTGGAAAAACAAGGGATCATCAAAGTTATTACAATTCATCCTGAGAGAAACACAAATGTCTGTCCCAAAGTTACTGGAAATCCATCCAAAACTTGTCAAGACCTTTCACACAAAACCACATTCTCACGCTAGAGGAAAAGTCAGGGGATCACTAAAGCCATAAGGATTCAACCTCTTGGGAAGATGAATGTCTGTACACAATTTCACGGCAATCCATCCAACAGTTGCTGAGTTATTTCAGTCTGGATCCAAGAGGTGATCCGACATTGCCATCCCTAGAGCCATGCTGCTAGCGTGACTAAAAAAAAAAAAAAGTCAAAGGAGAGAGAGAAAGGTCAGAAAAATAGGAAAAGGTTGCATTGATGTGAAAAAAGAGAGCTGCATGGCTGACTAGGTGTCAAGTATCTAGAGTGATTTACAGCGGTCTCCATCTACAGTATGAGGTGTGTAGGTGTAGGTGAGACATGCATTGAGACGGACTGAGTGAGTGTGAACACATCCAGCTGGTGAGAGTGACTGAAGGAGCAGCTGGATCGTCTAAGACGGTCTGAGAGTGAACTCACAGTTTACACATGGCAAAACCATCAGTCGCGACTTCAACCGGCGGCTTTGCGGGGGCCTTCATTACGTAGCGAGACACTGAAACCACATTGTTGTTTTAGAAACGATACGTTCCCCCGATCGCACCGAGGCTATTCTGAGAATACCTTTGTGTGCATATCATCAATCTTCTAGCGTAATAGCCATGTTTTTCCAAGAAGGGTGTCGAGGCTTACGTTACAGCCTCCACAACTGAGATCATTTTGAGTGATTTTACAGACAGATGTGAAGGCGGATGATTCGGTCAGGTAAATGGAATTGAAAGGCTTCATTCGTTTCCTGTTTCCAAAGTTGGTTTTCTAAGGCTTATAAAAATCCAGCTTCTTTATACACAAACCAGACTAAAGTATACACCGGGGGTGTGATGAATAAACACCACAAAAACGCAAGATATCTGCCAAATATTACAGGTCTCTGGCTTTTATTGCGAAAGGTAAGAAAAGAAGAAGTGGATCTGGCACGCACCGCCTTTGTCAAGGTTGGAAGGAGTAATAAAGTTTGCCGTCTTTCTCGTAGACTTCTATACAATCAGACTTCTTTTTGCAACCAGAGGAGTCGCCCCCTGCTGGCTGTTAGAAAGAATGCAAGTTTAAGGCACCTCAGTGTTGGCTTCACTTTTCAGAAACGGAGTTGCTCATTGGTTCGGAGTATGGAGCCTCAGGGTTGTTGTTTTATAAATACAGGTGCTACTCAACCCGGTGCGAAAGCTCAGAAAAAACAACCTTGTTATGGGAAAAAATATATTTTGCTTTCACGCCACGTAATATTTACATTGTGTGAAAGTATTTCTAACAAAAACAACAGTTCAAAAATATATATGGACGTGCAAATTAATCACACGAAAAAAAAAAAACGGCCCAAAGGTAAAGGTCTTAATAGTTAAACTCACATTCAGCTTAAACAAATACGTTTGCATGAATTTGGTTTAAATACCTCAAGGCCAAATAAATCTATAATTGTAATGAGCATTGCCTCATTTCTCAAGATTTTGTGTTCCGTATCAGTTTGGAATAAGTTTTCTGATTAATTTTGGATCTATAACATTTTGATGTATAATTTGTATTCATGCCCTCTCTGCTGCGTCAGACGATTCCAGGAAACTCGACAGCTTTATCCACCATGACACACCAATTTGGCTCAAGAGTTTGCAGTCTAAATATGCTGCAGGATGTGGGTCCATTTATTAAGCCTCTGCCTTGAGTTCAGAGTCACAGACTGTCTAATACCAAAAATTCAGGCAATTTAATGCTGTAATTTGGGGTTTGGAGTGAGTCCCCTTCGACCAGACAGGGTGGAGGTTTTGATAGATGCTGCAGATTTAATGAGGTGTTGGATCAGACCTCTCTGACTTGCTGACTGGCCGCTGTTACATAACTTGATCAGGTAAGACAGTGTAGAGCTTGTAAGACACTGCGTCCCACAGCGTAATGAGCTCTTAAGCACTCAGCGCCGGAGCAAGGAGACTTATGGTCACCTCCAGCTGTGGTTAGCTGTGTTGTAAAAGCCTGTCCATTCCTCGAACACGAGAGCACTGATGTAAGTCGCTTTATGAAAGAACTTCTTGTGAGGAGGAACCTTTATGTGGTGAATGTAATTATTGTCTTTAATACTGGGACATAAAACCTTCTTTCCTCACACATTCTACATCCGTAAATCATTTTTCAATTATGCCAGAAAATGTCATTGAAGGGACACATTATATGTTGATGTATACCATTTCTGTTATATATTTTATGTGTACCAAGAGAATAAAATGGTGTAGAAGTAAGAAAAGGCAAATACTGTGCAGTGACAGCGAGTAAAACTACTCTTAGTAGTATGCTAACATTTCTGCACAGCATACCATTGACGAATAAATCCAAGGAGTTCGATAAATGATCCTAGTCCACAGACTGACAGGTGACTTGCTGATTGGACAGTTTTGGCAACTGTCATCCTGCAGCATCAGGACCCTTCGTAGGGAAATCAAATTCCAGTATTTGGTGTCACAAAGCTCACGAAGAAATAACCGATTATAAGCATTATTAAATTTATTAGACGGCAAAATGGCCACATGTCATGAGTAATTACTAACAGGTAGAGATAGGAAGGTACAAAAGCCGTTTTGCATGCTCCAAGATAATTGGTGTGAACGTCGGGGAGCATATAGACACTGCGTCTTGTACAGTAATGATTTTGTGCGTATTACTGTGAGATGGATAGACAGATATCTTATTTATTCCGAGGGAAATTTTAATGGACTTAAAAAAAGCAGACAAAGCATGGCTGGCCGATAAAACAATGTAAAAAAAAAAATGTTCACTATAAACTCTTCAGCAATAACGATGATACATTTAAGAGATTTATTTTCCATGAAGTTAATTTTGAATCCATTAACCTACAACAACACTAGACAGACATCCAATACGTCCACCGTAGCCTACTCTGCCGCTACTGTGGTGGGCTGTTAAACAGTGGATGTATTGTTTTCACACCAGCCCAAATGAGCTGTACTAACCTGGCAAACGGATCTGAGTTCCTTTTAACTGACCCAAACAGGTTCGGTGTGAAAGCACCATAAGGAACTTGAACATGGGTAAGAAAGAGGGCAAATACACACAAAAAAAACCATAGGATAAATGTCCACTGTGGGTGGATCTGATGAGAATAAATATAATTGATAAAATAGTTGTAGGTCATGCGTGTTTCTCCTTTTTTCTTCCTCAGATTACAACAAAACATTCTCCTTTGTGTAGCTATTAATGTGCCACATGCTTCCTATTATGCACCTTTAATCATTCTTGTTTCTGACCTTTCTCTTGTTTTCTTTTTTCGGTTCAAAGGTTTTGAAAAATGCTAACAGCCAGACCTCCGCTGAGAGCGCAAACAGCCCTTACTGTCTTTTTATGCTGCATGAAACCACTGCTCCAGGTTGGCCAATATATATTACTCTTTTTTAACACAGCACATTTAGTTGTCATTGCGGGTACAGCAATGCTATAATCTTTAATGTCCACTGCCAACGAAGCACACGAAGAGAAGCTGAGTTACGAGAGTGAACGTCAGAGTCTCAGGATTCGCTCATTCTGGTATCACGAATAAAAATAGTCCGGAGATGGTGTCAGAGACATTTGGGTTTTGGTTTTATCTCCCAGCCAGCTGCACCGTTCACTGTCTGACCTCATCAACCGCAGCATGATGTGACTCAGCCCAGGTCCTCCAGCAGACCGATGTGGTCTGCTCCTGACCGCAGCTGCCGACCATGCATGGAGGTCTGTGGGGCTTTCTGTGATCCAGAACCCAAACGCCTGTAAAGGCTCACTCTGGAAACCAATCAGATGGCAGATAAAACTCTGGGTGTCCTGTTGCCGATTGGATGGAGTCCATATCGGTACACAACAACATACCGGAGCAGCGGTGTGCAGACTAACCACAAGGAACACCTGCGGTAGACGTATGGAAACTATGACTCATTTGCTGCTGTTTGTTGCTATAGATACGGGTGTTTACACTTTTAAGTGGGAACATCATCTGGCAGCCTCTGAAACTTGGCTTTTATTGAATTAGTGCAACATCATTACAGATTCAGTTTGTTTTTTATGCTCAATCACGGAATACGGCTTAAAAATGAGACGCAACACGCAAAGAGGAACGGAAAAACAAACATCATTAAGACCCGAGCCTCCTCGTCTCTGCCAAATGTGGCAACTCGCGTGGTGCCAGACTTGCTGACGACCTGGAGGCCGTGTGAGCCAGCGGCTTGTCTGAAGCTCTGTTGGCCGGGTTAACGCGGCTTGTTAAGGCGCGGGTTCCATAGCGCTCATTTCCTGACTTTGCCCGGGGACGGAGGGGGGAAACGAGGGCACGACGGGGAAGGTGTCACATCTGATCCCTGGGAGGAAAGTGAAAGAATCTCTCTGTGTCTCAGACGTGTGAAATTAATACTCAAAGTCTAATTACTGGAAGTGTTCAGTCTAAAAATATTCTGGGCTCAATTGGAGTCGAAACATGGCTTCAGTGGCCAAACACGGGTTTCCTAAACTGCATCATTAGCTCCTCATGTACAGCACATTTGTGTAAGAGCCTGTGGGAATTGGTAGCAGCCAGTAGGAGCCAATGCAAAGAGTTCCTCCAGGTCACTCCTTCTCTGCATGGGGCCGTCTGAGGAAGCTTTTAAAAGCAGGTTCTGGACCTGATGCTCCTCCCTCAGTGTGCGATCTTCACATCCACACACCAAAATCAGACAGAAAAACAGTCAGCAGCTCCTACCATGACAGCCTTGTCTCACGTCTGATTCAAAAAGGAGGCACGGACGCAAACGCACCACTCACAGCAGGCGCAGACATACGGGAAACCGCCACTGTGTCACATACTGATAACTGTTACTGAGAAACTGCTGATCTGGGACCAGCTGGAAGGACAAAATGGGTGTGTGGATGGCCCTGATTCTGGCCTCGCAGCTGCTATTAAAGCTGAGCTTACACGTGGAAGCCCAGGCTTTAGGTGAGTGTTATTTGAAGTGTTTTTAATTTGCTTTTCACATCAATTATTTAAATGTCATTGATTGGCAATAACAGCTATGGTTGCTGCTGGGGATGACAACAGTTCATGAAAGGAAATAATCTTTTTAGGTGTTTAAATTTTAACACACGCACAAAGAGAAGATGTCTTTGATTTCATTTGAATGCCGCCTCTTTCTGACATCCTGGCTGTGATGTAATCCTCCACTTTCATTATCTGTCAAGAAAGATTTAATGGCTCCACCACTGGGTATTTTAACACACTATGTATGAGTCCAATGCATAATGGATAAAGCAGACACTGTGAAAGAGAATATCATATGCATACCCAAAGAACACAAAGGATTAGACGCGGTGCATGATACTCACTGAGGTACGAATAAAATGCTAAATATCCCCGTCAGTTCAAGAAGGGATGAGGCAGCCGAATGCATTTGTGTGTTTGTGACAGGAGGTAGACAAAGATAAAGAATAAAAGTTGAAGTAAAGTCACCCTGCTTTTCATATCTATCCAGCTAGATCTGCTTGATTACTTCAGCCCCGGGAGGTTCAGCTTTCTGGCTCGTATTAATTCAAACAAAGTCCCAGCTAGGTCACACACATGGGAACAATCAGAGGCGATCTGGGCGCAATATTGAACTTCAAGTCACACATACGCACAAACTCTCCTCTCCCTCTCTCTCTCGCAGTCTCAAAAATGTGTTCAAGGTCACACACACAAACCGGCGCTGCAGACGACATGTAGAAATATTGATGTTGATAGTTTATCAGCTTCTTTACAAATCACTCCAGTGATAGATGGCATACCTTTCATGCACCCATTAATCCCCACAATCTTTGGGCCATAGCAGCCTGATGTTATGTATAAAACAAGTCCAGTTTCATGGAGTTCATCATCTATCATTTCCCTTGCAAATGACTCATTGTCTGCATGACTGGAATTGTTCAAACGGAGAGAGATCAATTTAAAGCTGTAAGACTTTAGTAGCACAAAGCAGCCGCGCTATCTCTGTAAAGGGTTATTGATCAATAAGAGTGTCTCAAGGATGACTTCACCGGGAGCTGAGATTACCGGAATTCGAAACTCACTTTCTACTCTGGGCACAAAGACTCCTTTCCCAGGGACAAAGCTTTAAAGCAGCTTTAATCGATATTTCTATAATAACAATGTATTAAATGACAATGTGAAAGGAGTCGCTCATTGTTGTTTTGAACCAACAGAGAATTATCAGCCAAATCTGCAGCTCCACTCGGCTTTACAGAGCTTTATAGTGAGTTTCATTGTTTAGCTGTGCAGCTGCAATTTTACTGGTTTATTTCACTCTCACTGCTCTCAGTGTTCTCATACAACAGTTTGTGTGATATCTTGCGAAAAAGTTATTTCTCCTTTTTCATTTGTTTTCCTGTTTTCCTGTTTTCCTTTGTTGTCCAGCAACATGTGTCAGTTTACGCTTGTTACATGCATACTGCCTTTTCAAAATAAACGTCCCTCTTCAAGTGAAACAACTTCCTTAGGTTTAAGCAAAAAAACTACTTAGTTAGGTTTAGGAAAAGATTGTGGTTTGTCTTAAAATAACTAGAAGTGGCGTTATGTAAATACGGAAGTTACGTGACAATCAGCGTTGACTTCTGGTTTCACACGGGATATGAACGCTGGTCTCTTGGGCGAAAGTCCAAAAATTTTTTGACCCAGTCATCCACCCCAACCTCCGACCTATGCGGTGTTTGGCACTCTATATATACTCTATACTCTTTATATTTCCTGGTTCACAATTATGTGATTTCATGAGATATACAAGAATTACAGTGCATTCATTTCCGTAGGTATAGCTACAAACAGTGTATGAAACCAAGCTGCATAGTGTCCAGTTTACGGCAACAGGCAGCTTTTTTCAGTGAAAAAGCTTTTTGTGTGTCATTTGTACTCCGTTTCGAGTGTCTTTTGTATACCATGCAACAAAACTACCGTAACATCCACAAGTTTAGGCAACAAAACCACTTAGTTAGGTTTAGGAAAAACATCATGGTTGGGCTTAAAATAAGTACGTAAACTAAGTAAAATAGGGAAATAACGTAACATAAGTATGGAAAACACGTCACAAACGTCACTTACAAAACAAAATACAGGTCTGGAACACCGGCCTCCTGGTTAAAAGTCCTGTGTTTGTTGCACCGACTCCAAATGAATGATTGAGTTGCTCCGTAATGATTTTCTTCACAACTTGTTTCCACTGCTCCTAATTATTTAACATGTCTCCATGGCTTCATTCATCCATCCTTCGTGAATTTTCAGTACAAAGTAGTGCATAAACTAACATCACAAATTCATTCTGTCTGTCGTCGGCCATGTTTGTTTACACTAAAGTAAAGTTTGTAAACTTTAGTTTGATTGCAAGATATTTTGCAAGATTTCCGTTTTTGTTTTTCTTCTTGTTCATGAATTAATCTGTCAGTGTGTGGTGTGCTGTTTTGGCCAAATTGTTGCTCTAAACACACAATAGGAACAAAACTGTTACATTTATCATAACATGTCATTATGTGTGAGCGCTCTCATATATTCAACATCTGTTAAGATTTTGAAATCTCTTAGTGTGGGGCAGCCTTTAGTGGCCAAAAAAAATCAGTTAATGGAGGTTTAAGTGTTTCTGTCTCGAGTTAAATGGAACTGAGAGCATAATATTATTATTACAATATTTATTTATATCATGATCTTTAATGGATCTGTGTTTATATTAGGCAGTTTACTCATGGCTAAATGTGGAGACGTGACTTCATTGTTTATGTTAATTGCATGCTGATGTTGATTATGTAATTCCGTCATCATTACTAATGGTTGACTAGTGCGTACCTCTAAACAGGAAACTACAATGAATCACAGCTTTCCGCATGCGAGGCCCTCCGATGTGAAGTATTTGTTAAGCAGTAAAATGAAGAATGCCGACCATTTGTACACTTTATAGCACCCTGTAGCCGTGATAGATTTATATGCTGGTGTTAAGGAGAGGACAAGACACCGGATTACTTTATGGCTTTCAGCTGAACTAGTTTTATGAAGCTTGAAATCGGAGGTTAATCGGGGGGTGAAATGAGGCACTTTCTCAGGATGGTGTACGACAACCCTGACCCCCACAAAGCCCTCTGTCCACAAGATTTATGAACAGCGGGCCTGTGTGCTTTATGTGTGCCTTTGTGGTGTTACAGTAAAAACATGCACTGAGGCTCATTTGTTCTCTTTGTTGTTTTGTTCATTTTTGGACTTTTGTCAATTTAAATGGGCCGATGAGTCACATTGAGTCAAAAAGAGATCTATTTATTCAGGTGATCTTCGCAATCATGAATACAAAAGATTGGTGAAAGGGATGTTGACAGCACTATGCAGCCTTAGCAGTCATTTTTCAGTGGCTTTAGTCACATTTAACTGCAACATTTCTAAAGCCCCCGTGTTTTGCTTAAACGTGACGGAGGAAACACGAGGAGAGAGTTAAAAGAAAAAAAAAAGGAGAGACCTCATCTGGGGATCATGCTTCGCAATCTTGGCTGACGACGGCCAATCTCTGGGAGCATTTGGGAGCAATTTTGCTCCCTCATGACTGTGGGCCTTGCAGACTGCTTTCAGGGTGCTTGTGTATTCATGATGCGTGCAGATGGCGGACTAGAGATTCACCGCACATCCTCTCGTGGGCAGCCCAGCTCCCAAGTCACTTTATTAAAGAAGGACTCTAACCATGAGTGTACAGCGTCCCTGTGGCTTTTCACACCCACTAAATCAGTAGATATGTCTAAAGCTTGCCATACCTCTGACAGGGAGAACAATGTGGCTGAAAATGAGAGCTCACATTTTATCTGCCGAGCAGCTTTTGGTGTAGATCTAACAAAAAGAATAACACCATACATCTAACCGTCACAGCGCATAACTCTGATTTGCTTCAAAATCCACATCTTTCTGATTTCTCTGAGCCAACTCAGCCTGCCAGGTTTGTGCTGACTGATTGACACAGCGCGTCTCGCAAGAGCAACAAACACTGGGTCAACATCATCATCTTCTCCTCGTCGACTCAGGATGTGTTTACTCTGGGATCGGAGCGGCTGCTGGTTGTAAATATTCATATCTCATCATTCCATTACTCATGTGCATTACCGCCTCTCTCTCTCTCTCTCTCTCTCTCTCCCTCTCTCTCATCCCATCCCTGTCAACAGTCTATGATCTGCTCACCTCGCCTGATTGCCTGCCAGACCTACTGCAGGGGGGTCTGGTGGAGCAAGGGGTGAAGGAGGCTTTCATCCTGACCTCCTTCAAGTTGCAGCCCAAGACCGGAACCAGTGTGTTTACCCTGTACAACCCCAGGGACAACAGCAAATACTTCGAGTTCACTGTGATGGGGAAGCTCAATAGAGGTAGGACACCATGAAAGAGGCTCTGGTTCAGTTTCAAACTGCACTCATCAACATGTTTGTATTAATGTGTTAAATGACTTGGTCTTGCATCGCCCTGAAGGGGTTTATTTCACAACAATGACCCGCTAGCTTTACATTATCCCGCTTATTACACGGATACTTACTTAAGAAATCAATAATTTGACTCAAAAATGGTCCTCCAGAGTCCAACATCAGAACTGCGTCCATAGCAACGGTTTGCTATACATAGCAACGGTCAGCTATAAAGAAATAACGGATTGTAGAACGCAGTGATTAACCAATCAGAATCAAAGCCGTGTAATAATAATGATGAACCCACAGAGAATTATCACAAGACTGTGTAGTTCCTCTTACTTCTTTGGAGCATTTTAGCATTTTTCAGCACATTTTTCTGGTTTTACAGGTATTACTTTGCAAATGTTAGCACGCTAACATGCTAAATTAAGTTGTCACTGTGGGGTCATTCCTATGTTTCCAGGGCCATATGTTCCCCCAACCCATTCTCATTCCTAACTCGCCACATACAGACGCTTGGTCAGTACCATTTAGCGTCACTTGGGTTCCGGCAACAAAACTACTTGGTTAGGTTTAGGAAAAGATCGGGGTTTTCCATCGTACTAAACGTGCTTAACGAGCCCTCGGCGTCACTTTTTGTTCTCAGTAAACACGTGCTTCATGTTGTGAATTGAACAAAAACACTTGCCTAGGAGTAGGGAACAAGACCACTTAGTTAGGTTTAGGAAAAAACAAACGTGGTTGGGATTCAAATTACTACATTTTTACAGTGCAAATGTGACGAACGAACAGCTGATTGTAAAGTGAAAGTGAAAAATGATGAATGGGACACGAACAGTGGTCTCCTGGATGAAAGCCTTGCGTTTGTTGGGCGTTGAACGTAGGGCCCAGGGAAAATGAGTCCCTGACAACATAAAACCTTTTGAAAAGTTTACTTAATGTGTGTTAACAAAATATTGAACTGGGGAACATAGATACATGGAAACGCTACCGTCACTGTGACCATGTTAGCATGCAGATGTTACCATTTTGCTCAAAGCAGAGCTGTGCATAAGTAGCAAGGCTGTAGACTTAGTCTTGTTGTAATTTGGATGAATCACCCGTTTACAGTAAATCCCTCCTCCTCTATTTCTCGCCATTATCTCTTCCTTGCTACCACTCATTCCTCTTCCCCTGCTCTGTCCACTCACAGCTGTGTTACGCTACCTGCGGAGTGACAAGAGGATGAGCTCAGTAACCTTCAACAACCTGGTGCTGGCAGATGGCCAACAACACCGACTGTTGTTCCACCTAAAGGGGATGCAGCAGCAGGGGCCAGGCGGGGTGGAGCTGCATCTGGACTGCAAACTGGTGGAGACGGTCAGGGATCTCCCTGCTGCCTTCCAGGGTCTGCCAGCAGGCTACGGTACGGTGGACCTGAAGACCATGCAAGCCAGAGACCAGGTGACCCACAGTATATCCATACAATAATGAATATGGATCTGGAGGTTTCCAAATGGCTTATTTGTTTTATTTGTTTTATTCTAACAGGAGAGTTTGGATGAGCTCAAACTGGTGGTTGGGGACACGTTTGAGAATGTTGCCTCATTACAAGACTGCCATTTCCAACAAAGAGACTCCGTCCAAACTCTGGGTAAGCAAACATCCACAGAGACGACCAAATGTGTCTCAGGAAAACAATCCTAGCGTTAGGAAAACAACAGTCAGTGTTTGTCAGAGCAGTCTCAGAGAATCCACCACCTCTGCTTCAGTTTAACTAAATAACAGTCCCTTTCTCTTAGGGGTCAACACGAAGCAGCTGTCCAATCAAATGCTGGAGTTAACAAAGGTGATAAATGACCTGAAAGACGTCCTCATTCAGCAGGTGACTACCACTAACAGCTCCTCTGAGGCCACTTAATCCCTGCTTCCTCCATCCTCACCTCCCCGACAGCTCGCCTGACTGCATATAAAACTTGTTTATGTTTGACCTTTTCCAGGTCAAAGAGACCTCATTTCTCAGAAACACCATCTCAGAGTGTCAGGCTTGCGGTAAGATCACGCCCCTATAACAGTCATGACACTCCCCAATTGATGCTTAATGAATACTATTCGATTGTTTAAAAATGAAATGTGTTTTTCTTCTGTTTGTTTAAAGGTCTGGGTGGTACTGAGGTGGTGAAACCAAGGTGCGGCCAAGGTGTCTGTTTCCGTGATAATATGTGTATAGAGACAGCGGATGGTGTCGAGTGTGGACCGTGTCCTGATGGATACACCGGGGATGGTTTCAACTGTGACGATGTGGACGAGGTAAGACTCAGTGTGTTTCTTTACTTCTGCTCTTGTGAGAATCAATTGGAGATGAATTCTAGGGCTATAAATGGTTAAGATTATAGGTTAAAACCTCTTGAACCCGAGTGTTCCCGTATCACAACTAACACCAGATTAGAACATGTTGAACAAGTAGCAACATAGAAGAAGAAGAAGCCATTTCCATTCTTACCAGAACAAAACACAATTCCAACACCAAGCAATCAAATGAGCACAAAGCAAAAACATGCGGTGCATGCATGCACGTGGTGGTACCGATTTTGCTACTTCATGCTACCGGAACAAACAATATGTAATTATGAAAGCTAAGACTCCACAGATACCAATGAAGTCGTATCACTCTACAGCCAAAACTCCCTGAACCAGCAGCCGAAGAAGAGAAAAATAAACTTCACTTTATACAGCCAGAACGATAACTTATGTCTTACCTTTGTGGTTTTGTGACCAAAAGTTGCGTTCGAAGGCATATCTAATGGCTGCTAATGGCTACTCCAAAGTCTCTGGATTGTTTTTGAGTCGTTTCCAGCCATCTGTATTCATTTGTATGGAGGAGCATTTGCACTCTGCCTTCCTCCAGCAACAAAATGAAAGTAGCTAGCACTAGCTCCAAAAGTCGCCACAAGACAAAAAATCCTATGTACTCTATATTTATTGCATATTTGTATTCTGGTTTTGGATCCAAATGAAACACATTGCAAACTAACTAGCTTGTTAAATCCACCCGCACCTCCAGTGTACAATTAAAGGTAGGTGTCAGAGGGGGTTCAACAGCCAACATCCATTGTGTGTTCCCCCAATCTGATACCAAAAAGATAATTAGCCATGTACAGTAATGGAAGGGTGGGTAATGTGCAAATTATGTTCAATTCCAATGAGGTAAGTGTGGGCTTGGGGCTGTTGTTCTGTTCACAAGGTGTGTATATTTCCCAACAAAAACTTTGCCATTGTGCAGACAAACACGTAAACTGAGCCTGCGGTTGGTATTATTTGTATTGGATGCTCTGTTTTAAATTATTTTGGGGTATTTTGCCTTTATTCAAACGTAGGCAGCAAAGAGCTGACAGGAAATTAGTTGAGACATAAAATGAAACTTCAAAAGAAGCTAATATGATATAATAGGGTTCAGGAATGAAAGCCACAGGTAAAGGTACAAGTTAGGGAATTCAGTTAAAGTTATGGCATGACTGTTAATGAGGTCCTCATGAGGATAGAAGTACAAGGATGTGTGTGTGTGTGTGTCTTGTCGTGTTTGCACTGACCCCTTTTTATGAGGACTGGCCCCTTCAGCATTCTCTTTTTTGCATGAGCAAAAGTGTCATCAAACCTAAAAGCTTTTTGGGGAGAAGCCCCGTGAGAACCACATACATTTTTCAGCTTCAACTGAGCTCGTGTCCTCTTTCCTTCCTGCAGTGCCAGTTTAACCCCTGCTTCCCTGGAGTGAAGTGCGTGAACACCGCCCCGGGCTTCCGCTGTGACGCCTGTCCGCTGGGCTACAGCGGCCTGGCGGTGGAGGGCGTGGGCATTTTGTTCGCTCAGAACAACAAACAGGTAAAAGAGTGGATAGAATATGGAGGACAAAATGAGACTAGAATGAAACAAAAAGGCCCTACTGACCCACATCTATGAGTCTTATAGCCACTGCTAACGCACATTTAATGGCTTGATAGCAGTTTAATTTGAAATCAGAAAAAAAGGAAATAATGTAAATTGTCATAAAAGCAAAACTTTGGATGATTTCACATCTTACATTCATTAATTCAGGTCTGTGATGACGTTGACGAATGCAAAGGACCCGACAACGGAGGCTGCACTGCAAACTCAGTCTGTCACAACTCTGTGGTAAGTCCACCGTAGAATATGATCCCAACACTACACACATGGCTACACTCATGTAGGACAATTATATCATTTGTGTGGCTGCCCAAAGAAACCAGATGTCCTCGTTCGTTCCTGCACAGGGCTCTTACCACTGCGGCAGCTGTAAGACAGGTTTCACAGGAGATCAGGTGAAGGGCTGTAAGCCGGTGTCGAGCTGCGGCAACAGCCTGACCAACCCCTGCGATCTCAACGCCCAGTGTAGCGCAGAGAGGGACGGGTCAATCCATTGTCAGGTATTTCACACCTGCACACAAATGATACTGCACATAAGCACAACTCCATATACATGCTGTCTGAGTTTCCTTTGTCTCGTCAGTGTGGAATTGGCTGGGCCGGTAACGGATACCTGTGTGGGAAAGACACGGACATCGACGGATACCCAGATGACAAACTCAAATGCAAAGATCCGAGCTGTAAAAAGGTAACCAAGGTGTTAATTGTCAGCAAATGCAACTTTGCTGTGATAATCTTTTTAATACTTTTACTGTAACATCTCTTCACAGGATAACTGCATGTACGTTCCTAACTCCGGTCAAGAGGACGCAGACAGGGACGGTTTTGGAGACGCCTGTGACGACGACGCAGATGGTGACGGTATTCCGAACGAGCAGGTCGGTGGAAATATTTTAACAAATGCATGCGAGCACACAACGGCTGCAACTGCTGATTGTTTCCATTATCGATTCATCTGTTGATTATTTTCCAGATTAAATCGTTTAGTCTATAAAAGTCAGAAGATAGTGAAACATGTGCATCACAGTTTCCTTAAAAGGTGCAGTGTGTAGGATTTGGCAACATCTAGTGGTGAGGTTGCAGATTGCAACCAATTGACTCGTCTCCCGTGTGCCAAGCGTGTAGGAGAACTACGGCGGCCGACACGAAACTGTGAAAATGTGAATGTTGCTACGTAGAGCGAGTGTTTGGTTTGTCCATTCTGGGCTACTGTAGAAACATGGCACGTGAATTGAAAAATGGAGCCATAAAATGGATTTGAATTGAAAAATGGAGTGAGTGAGTTGTGATGAAAACAGAACCATGTTCATTTTCACCATCTTCCATTCATCATTCACAACACAAAATTGCCGTTTTGTCATTTAAGGAAAGTGGCCTCAAGGGTGGAAGTAACAAAATGAATGTATGAATTAATAATGGAAGTGATGAAAATGTATGTGAATTGAAAAATAGACTGATAAATTGTCAATTGATTATTAGACATATCCCTTAATGTTACACACTGTTCCTAGTAGTAGTATCAGTTACCCTTAACAGAATCATAATGATAAATGAAATAATAGCATGTAACTATTATGTTATATCACTACTAAAGCATGTCAGTTTGCGTGTTAGCAGCACTATAGCGGGTTAAGTTACCTACTAAATGAAAAATAACATCAGCTGTGAGCACAACAGCACGGCCCAAACTGTTCCTGTCTGTAACTTAAACTTACTCACACACTCACTTATGTCTTTTTTGTTCTGGTCAAAAAACCTGGTCAAGTTAAAGCAAAACTGGAAACAGAGGAAAACAGCTAACCTGGCTCTGTTATTTAGAACTATTACCTTATATCTAGTTTTTTGTAGCCTACACACAAGCTTGTCCACTGAAAACAAATACACTAACATAAATACACGTGCTGTCTCAGGACAACTGTTGGTTGAAGCCCAACGTGGACCAGAAGAACAGCGATAAGGACAGCCACGGCGACGCCTGTGATAACTGCCGCATGGTGGAGAACCCCGACCAGAGGGACACCGACAGCGACGGCAGAGGGGACGCCTGCGACGATGACATGGACGGAGACGGTATGGAGATAAATTACATCACCAACACTGACGCTCAGGCTTATATAACCAGCACTGAAGGCTCTCACTGTTATGACTTATTACTCTGTTCTCTCCTTCACTATTGCCACCGCTGCTCTTACATTAAATTACAGACACATTTTACAGTACACGTCTCTCTAAATCATATTATAGGGGACTGTGTAGTAGTGTGGATGCTTTTATAAGCCACCTGAGGCATAAGAAACAGCACTGCAGAAAAAAAGAAAAGAAAAAGAAAGTGAAGGCCAACAGCAGTGTGACCCCTGAGCGAACACAAGCTTTGATCATTCACCAGCATGATTACACCTCAAAACCCCCACAGGAGAGAAGACAGTTTTCCCTCCGTCGCTGCTGCTTGCCCTTTATGTGTTTGTGGTGCTGCTGCTGCCTCCCTGCGATGAATAAAAAATAGAATCTGAACACTAACTGGTGGTCGCCTACATAGCAAATACAACAGTGCAACCCAGTGGTGGAGTTGCAAATAACAAGCCATGTAATTATTCAGTTTGATCAAACAGCAGTGTGCACATCTCAATTTCTCTATGCATTCATTAATCATATAGAAATTCACTGGTTGACTGTGTGAGACATCTCTTTGATTGCTTTTAGAGATCAAAAATTAAAAAATACATTAAATCGATTAAGTAAACATCCCATGATGTATCCATGTGATCATCATTCCATATCTGGTAATAATTTCATTGGGCAGTTACATGGTTCCTTTTTATATACATTTATGTTTATATTACTTATTTAATATTTATGTATGTTAGTTAGGGCCGTCAGTTGATTAAAATACTAAATCACGATTAATTGCATGATTGTCCATAGTTAATCAAGATTATGTGCAAATATGCTGCTTTATGCAAATGCATGTATATTTTTATTATTGGAAATCAATTAACAACACTTAACAATGACAAATATTGTCCAGAAACCCTCACAGGTTCTGCATTTAGCATAAAAAAATATGCTCAAATCATAACATGGCAAACTGCAGCCCAACAGGCAACAACAGCTGTCAGTGTGTCAGTGTGCTGACTTGACTATGACTTGCCCCAAACTGCATGTGATTATCATAAAGTGGGCATGACTGTGGACATATCTTAAGGTCAGAGGTCAAGAGACCACTTTGCAAATGGCCATGCCAGTTTTTCCTCGCCAAAATGTAGCGTAAATTTGGAGCATTATTTAGCCTCCTTCATGACAAGCTAGTACAACATGGTATCACTGGATTCCTGAGGTTTTCTAGTTTCATATGATGCCAGTATCTTCACTCCAGCTTTAAAACTGAGCCCGCTACAACCTAAAAATTGCAAGTTACATTAATGCATTAAAGAAATTTGCTGCATTAACACCAATTATTTGTGTTAATGCGTTATTATTGCGTTAACTTTGACATCCCTAATGTTAATATTCAAGCCCCATATTTTAACTTGCATTATTTTATGTGTTTGATTGTCATTTTGCTTTAACTTGTGTGATTTTCTTTTTTCATATATATATATTTTTAAATGAGCATTGTTGAAGGGAACCTGAGACCCAAGATTATCATTGCCAACGACTGCTTGCAGAAATTGTTGTGCATATGATGAATAAAGAAACTGCAGCTAACAATTCTTTTCACGATAAACAGTCTGCCGATTATTCTCTCCATTAAATCGACTGGCAAACCAATTTACCATCACATAAGAGAAATAAATGAAGCAAATCTCCACAATTAAGAAGCTGGAACTAAAGATTTTTGGGCATTTATGGTGGAAAGATAATTGTGATTAATTATCAAAATTGTTGATCGACTAATTGTCGTAGCTCTAATTGAAAAGTCACTTTGTAATCATAAATATGTACTTATATTCTTCGTGAGTCCAGAATAAGTGACAATGAAAACCGTATTTATTCTACTACAGTAATTATTTGCTGTCTGTATGACAATGATCGATATTCACTGCTGAGAAGGAGTCGGACTGACTGCTGAATAACACCAACCATCTTCTCTTGTTGATTTGTGATCAGGCCTGAAGAACTTTCTGGATAACTGTCAGCGTGTCCAGAACAGAGACCAGCTGGACCGGGACGGAGACGGAGTGGGAGACGCCTGCGACAGCTGCCCCGACACCCCCAACTCAAATCAGGTCAGTCAGAGCCAGATACATGGATGGATGGATGGATGGACGGATGGATGGAATTTTTGGGTACTTGTACTGTACTTGAGTATTTCCACTTTATTCTAACTTATACTTATATTCCACTACATTTCAGAGGGTAATATTGTATGGCTGCAACTAATGAGTCTATTCTACTAATCTAGTCTATTAATCTGTTGATTATTTTTTTGATTAATCGATTAGTTTGGTCTATAAAATGTCAGAAAATTGTGAAAAATGTTTCCCAAAGCCCAAGATGACGTCCTCAAATATCATGTTTTGTCCACAACTCAAAGATATTCAGTTTACTGTCATAGAGGAGTAAAGAAACCAGAAAATATTCACATTTAAGAAGTTGCAATCAGAGAATTTAAACATTTTTCTTAAAAACAATTACTCAAACCGATTCATCGTTGCAGCTCTAAAATATTGTACTTTTTACTCCACTACATTTATTTGGCAGCTAAAGTTAATAGTTACTTTTGAGATTAAGATTTTACATACAAATATATGATAAGCTTAAGTAAAAGTATCCAATATTTAATAAAAAAAAGCAAATATTAGAGAAAAGTCTGGAAATTGAATACAAATTTGTGTCATTTTTTTCTTCTTTCCGCTCCTATTAGTCATCTCACGGCCCCCTAGATTTACTGAAGAAGGATTTTAAATGCAGGACCTTTACTTGTAATGGAGTTGTTAAATTGGTACTTTTACGACATTAAAAGGATCGGAGTACTTCACGGTGCTTTTAGTGAACTCTCTGCTCTTGTTTCAGTCTGATGTTGACAACGACCTGGTTGGAGACTCCTGTGACACAAACCAAGACAGGTAAATAATATTGTCTCTCTGTTGTTTTGTTCTACTGTTGTACTACAAGCCTTTATTCACGTCATGTGATCGTGTCACTTCCCCTGTAGTGATGGCGACGGTCACCAGGATACCAAGGATAATTGCCCATTCGTGATAAATAGCTCCCAGCTGGACACTGACAAAGACGGTCTGGGTGACGAGTGTGACGACGACGACGACAACGATGGGATCCCTGACAGCATACCACCGGGACCAGACAACTGCCGGCTGGTACCAAACCCTGACCAGATTGACGACAACAGTGAGTCTCGAATGCAGAGCACCACTTCATCTACCACTCACAGTTCACAGTAATGTTCAGATGTGATTGTTGAGATCTTTGGCTGGAAACCAGCAGATGAATTCATAATTTCATCTCCACATCCAACTGTTCATGACCTTTACATGCAATTTTGGGCCCCAGTTTCACACCCACGCAGATCAAACTAAAGCAACCCCGAGCACATTAAGCGCCAGTTATGTTGAGTAAAAGTCTGCAGCCATTTGTGACTCATTTTCAGGTTGGTTGTGTAAAATAAAATGGGCTCTAAAGTCAATGGGACTGGAGTGTCAATTAAAATCAAGTGAGGTGAGTTTTTGTTGACAGTTAAAGTGAACATATGCTCTTTTCCAGGTTCATACTTGTATTTGGGTTTCTAGTAGAACATGTTTACATGCTTTAATGCTCAAAAACACGTTATTTTTCTCATCCTGTGTGTCTGGATATAGTCCAGTCTGCTCTGATTGGCTTGTGAGAAAAATATGGTGCACCTTCTTGTCAAGCTGTGGACGATATATTCTAATAAGCCTGCATGTGACATAGGAAGGGGAGCCAAATCTGAATGGCTTGTTGAATCATATGTTTTCTGATCTAGGCAGCCCACAAAAAAAAATAATGATACATCCCCTTTAAATGATACAAAGTGGAGCCAACAGTTTGGAATATACCAAAAACAATGTATTTACCTGTTTAAAAATGTAATCAAGATGCCCACAAGACATTCACACATTTGCCAAATTGAGCATAAATAGCACGACATCAGGCTTTTATGCTTAGAACCACAGTCTGTGACCTTTTCGATGTTTTTTGTTGACATTCACAGTCTTAATAGTGTATCATTATGTGTATCAACGTATTTCCTTCCATTTAATAATCCATATCTTCAGACAGATTCAGAGCTGCACTTGACATACTACAAGAAACAAACAGTAGCAAATGTGCTCAAGAAACTACCATACAAATACAGCATTTGTTATTCTGAAAGCACACTCACACAGCAGGGTGCAGACTAGAGTGAGCTTCAATATAATCCATCTGAATTAAACAAATGCAACATGCCGCCTTGTTCTTTTGCTAAAATGTGAATAGCCTCTTAAGAAAAGGACAGATATGGGATGTTTTATATTCAGGCCTTGCAGCTCTGCAGGGCTTTTTGACATTTTTGTGAAAAGCCGGTCTAAAATCTCCTCATTGTGACAAAGCAGGAAACAGGCTGGTTTTAAAAAAGGGACTGAAAGGAGCTGATCACTTTGCATAATTGATGCGACACAATCTTTGCTAGTGTGTGTGTAATCCAAACACCTGTACCTTAATCATGAAGCAATAATTCACCGTCCTTCTTACTTTAATTTAAGTATAAATCCCCCTCTCTGTTGTCCCTCAGATGATGGAGTTGGAGACGTGTGTGAGTCTGACTTCGACCAGGACAAAATCATTGACAGGATTGACAACTGTCCCGAGAATGCTGAGGTGACCTTGACAGACTTCAGGGCCTATCAGACGGTGGTGCTGGACCCTGAAGGCGACGCACAGATTGACCCCAACTGGGTTGTTTTGAACCAGGTGAGATTACCGAGTGCTGAAACTTCCCTCTTCATGTACAGTGGCTACAAGTTAAAGGTCCTATATCGTGCTCATTTTCAGGTTCATACTTGTATTTTGTGTTTCTACTAGAACATGTTTACATGCTTTAATGTTAAAAACAACCTTTATTTTCCTCATACTGCCTGCTTGAATATACCTGTATTCACCCTCTGTCTGAAACGCTCCGTTTTAGCGCATTTTGACGGAATTGCAACAGAATTGCGCTGCTAGGCAACGGCTTGGGTCCATGTGTACTTCCTGTCAGCCGATGACATTCACATACACTGCAACAGGAAATAAACTGGGAAACATTTAGAATGTTTACGTTTAAAATTGTGTCAAGGGTCTAAATATTGTATATTCGTGACATCACGAATGTACAGAAATCCTGACAGCTTGTTTCAAATGCACAGTTTCTGAATACGGGCTGTGTGTATTTCCCTGTGGATTGAGTGTTTCGATACATTCACAGTATTTATATAGGACTTAAGCCTGCTTTATAATAAAAAAACATGAAAATATCACTTTTTTATAATATGGGACCTTTAAAGCAGCTATAAGCAATATTTTGTATAATAGCAATGGATCAAATGACAACCGTAGACTGTATAGAAGAAGTGGACATGGTCATTGGTTAGTGGACTGCCATTTTGAAGCCTCGAGTAATGAATTAGTTTGATCAGACTTCCTTCATTAACAACTCTCTCTATCTCACACAGGGAATGGAAATTGTTCAGACCATGAATAGTGACCCAGGACTCGCCGTTGGTAAGACGTATTTCCTACAGTCACTAAAATACACAATGTTCTCGAGAAAAAACGTCACTGATTAAACTTTCTGTTGTCAGGTTACACTGCTTTCAGCGGAGTGGACTTTGAGGGCACGTTTCACGTAAATACAGTGACTGACGACGACTACGCCGGCTTCATCTTTGGCTACCAGGACTCGTCCTCCTTCTACGTGGTGATGTGGAAGCAGACTGAACAGACCTACTGGCAGGCGACACCCTTCAGAGCTGTGGCCGAGCCTGGCATCCAGCTTAAGGTGAAAGCACAAGTCGTGTCTCGGATCCCCAGGCAGCAGATTCACGCTCATCCTATCTTTATCCCTCAACATATTTTCCACATTTCTGCCTTTTCTCTTGTCTGTCTGCTTCCACATCCCCCCCGCCCCATCACTTCTCTCTGTTATCTGTCGCTCTTCATTAGGCTGTGAAGTCTAGATCGGGCCCCGGGGAGCACTTGAGAAACTCGCTGTGGCACACGGGGGACACCAACGACCAGGTGCGTCTGCTGTGGAAGGACCCCAGAAATGTGGGCTGGAAGGACAAGGTGTCCTACCGCTGGTACCTGCAGCATCGCCCACAGGTTGGATACATCAGGTACGACAAAACGTTTTGTTTTCAAACGTAATGGTACTCGTTTTTCTACAGTACCGTAGGTACCGTCAGGGCTCGAGTCTAACAGTGTCTCATCATTGATAGAAAACGTGTTTGGGACACAGTGAACTCACTATCGAAGCATCCATGTGGTGCACCCCAATATTCCCCTGATGATGCTACACTGCGAACAACAAATCTGTGTTGAAATCAGCAGGATGAGAGCTAGTTAACGCTATCCGTTAGCACCGTGCAGGACTGTGCTGCTTACCGGCTGCTAAAAGCTTAAAAGTTAACTCACTCTCGTGCTACCGACTTCAACACGGAGGTACCAGTGATTTACATTAGGATGCATTCAGGCTCTATTCAGTAAAAATAGTATTGGGCCAAGGTAAATTCTAATGTTATGATGTGTTCAAATGTAATCTTGTAAAAATTTAATTTTTCGTACAGAATTGGCATTTAAAAACAACAATTTACGGGGGATTATGTGCAGGATTTATTTCTCCAATAACTTCCTGGAATCTCAACAGTGACAATAAAACTCCAGGAAGGTAATTTTTACTCTTTATCTTATGTTAAGTTTAAAGAAACTAGATATTAGGGGGATTTAGAGGTTCTGGTGGGCATTTTTTTCAACCTTTGGACAGAGCCAGGCTAGCTGTTCCCCCCTGTTTCCACTCATTATGCTAAGCTAAGCTAACTGGCTGCCGGCTCCAGGTACACGAGAGTGGTATAAATATTCTCATCTAACTCTTGTTTAGGGCGCGGTTTTACGAAGGAACTGAGCTGGTGGCAGACTCCGGTGTGACTATTGACACGACCATGAGAGGAGGACGACTCGGCGTGTTCTGTTTCTCTCAAGAAAACATCATCTGGTCCAATTTGAAATACCGCTGCAATGGTAAGGAAGAAACACTTAATCAAAAATCCACATATTTCATTAGTTGTTTTATATATATTTTGAATTAATGTAATTGCATGCACTTGGAACACTTGTTTTTAACTGTTGGTTTTTAATACATATCTTCTTTATGCCTTATATAACTTATCTGAAAAGTGGGACAGTAATACTAACTTAGATTTGATGTTGCTGTTGCATAAACAAGTCTACAGCTGTGAACAGAGTTGGTTTAGATTCGGAGCTCGTCTCATGATACCTGACTTCTCACTTCCACAGACACCATCCCAGAGGACTTCCAGGAGTTCAGCACTCAGCACGGTGTTGACTCGCTCTAAAGTCGAGATAAAAACACGACTAAAGACTGCTTCTGTGTGTGAACGTGTGAGTGTGTATGTGTTTGTGTGTGTGTGTGTTTTTGTCTGTCTGTATATCTGTGTATTGATGTGTACAGTTTCAGTGCATATATGACCACAATCGTCGTACTGTATGTGCATATTATCATGCCTGTTTCCTTTTCCCAATTATGTCTTCCTGTTTATCTCTTAAAGACTCCAGGGGAGCATTTTATGCTGAATATTATAAGTTATACGGATTTTTACTGAACATGATGCAACGTGTAAAATAAATATAAGTAACATAAGATGACAGAATGCAACATAGCATATGGTTAATAATGGACAGTTTCCCATATATTTTCAAAATAAAAGGGACCATCGTTATAAAAACTGTATTTTTTAGCTTATAGAACACGTTCAAACAACTGGAAGGAAAGTTATTGCTTTGGATCAACCTCATACTGATGTTTTTTTAACATTTTGATCACAAACAGGTTGTATTTGTTTAACTATCAGTGTGGTATTTTTTACTCCTTTTGTGGAGAGGAGACCAAGTTTTGTGTGACTCCAATTTCAGACTGTGCCTTGTCTCACCAGCGTAACCATGTTTTCTCTTTCCATCATTTGGTCCTTCACATCTTGATCATTTCATATCTATGTAGTCACGAACCTGGTCAAAATAAAGGGCTTTAAAGTATATTGATGTTTACATGTTTTGATGATAAGCTGTGATCATATAGCCACACATACTGTGCATGCATAACAAAAACAAACCACTTGAATACATGGAAATGACCTCTTATAACAATCCCCTACTTCCACATTAGATTTACTCAGAGGGTGATACTCTAGAAACAAAGGCCTCTGTTTAGCTCGAGCAGGAAATACTTCCCTAATAAGAACATTCTTATCCCTGATTAGCTGCGGAGATGAATAGAGAGACTTTGGTCTGCTTCAGGCAGGGGTCCTCCGCTAAAGAGCCGCCAATGAGAGTATTTTAAGGTTTTAATATAGACAAGAAGAGGCTACGATACATCATGCAGACTCCTTGATATGTGGCTTTTTTAATCAAGTATATATGCTTTCATGAACTAAGCTGGTAGATAACAGAGCTGTGATTTATCTTCAACTCAGAGAAGGTAAGACATTTATTGTAATATTTATTATATAAGAAGTTAAAGGGGACATATCATGCTCATTTTCAGGTTCATACTTGTATTTTGGGTTTCTACTAGAATATGTTTACATGCTTTAATGTAAAAAAAAAACCTGTATTATTAATTATTTTTCTCATACTGTCTGTCTGAATATACCTGTATTCGTCCTCTGTCTGAAACGCTCCGTTTTAGCGCCTGTCTCTTTAAGACCCCTTCCTGAAAAAGCCCAATCTGCTCTGATTGGCTTGCAAGAAAAATATGTTGCGCCTTTGCAAAGGTAGTTCTCAAGCATATGCTGCGTCTCAATTTGCATACTTCCGTACTTACTTACTTACTATCTTGAGTATGCACTCAAGATGTGTGTTCACACTGAGAAATATGGCAAAATGCAGCGCACTATAAGAACCCTGATGTTGGAACGCTGGACACTTCTCGCCCTCAACGGTCACCATCTTTTCTGCGTAGCGGAAGGGGAGGGGCCACCAACCTATGCACAAGCACTGAAAAAGGGAGTTTTTCATGATATGTCCCCTTTAAATTACTTTTCTAAAAGTGCTTTTGTATTAATCAGAAATAATAAACTGGTGAATTCAATAACAGGAGCGCAATATTTGCCCACTCTAAATTACTTGACTGTATGTTGGTATTAACAAATCAAAATGACCATAAATCAGAAATCAATAAATCCGCCAAGTCCGGCAGATTTTTTTGCAGCGAGACGATAAAACTAAACCTGATTTTTAACTTAATTTACCTACTGATTGATAGATGTATTGGTTGATTGATTGGATATGAAGATGGATGTTCTCGTTTTATCTTTTATTGGAGAATTAAACCCAGAGTTTGGCTGGACTTTGTAAAACTCAGACCATTAGACAAGGTGCTGCCATCACTCAACAAGTGAATAAGCACCGACCCTGCACCTGATATTCATGAGAGAAGTGAGTGAGACCTCAAGCCACAGCGACAATCTGTAGTACTGAGAGAGAAAGAAAGAAACTCCCTAGGGGCCTTATCAAAATGCAAAAAGTAAAGGAAACGACACAAAACAAAACTCAAGAAATACAGACTTCCAAAGCCATAACAACCTGATGGTTTGAAGATAACAGTGTCCTGGTCTGAACTACGTCTGGACACGGTTAGATAACAGGTGATTGTTTTATATTTGATCACACATTCAATCACAAAAGTTACTGCAGAGTTGAGTTCAGCAGCTTCTATATTTGTTGATTCTTAAGAAGTATTGTGGCACAGAGAGAAAGAAGCTCCAGACAGAGCTGAGAGATCAAGAGGTTCAGCGCTCACTCAACAACAGAAACACAGCCTGGCTTTCATGCCGAGAACTGGGATCGGGGATGTTGACGTTAACGGTGGGAAGCTCTTCGGGAAATCTGCTTTGATCGCTCCTTCAAAAAAAATATATTTAAATTGAAAGTATAGAAAACGATGCGGCGAACTGACAGTGAAGTTTAGAGTTTAGCTCACACTTCTCTGTTGGAATTGTTTCCACCTGAGGGAGGAAAAGGAATCATGTTCACTTGGTTTGTGTGCAGGGAGGCGACAATAATATCGGGGAAGGGTGGTTGACAATATATGACAATATTAGTTTACTGAAAAACCTGTTTTGTATAATTTCCTGTGGTAAAATGCAGAGATGAAAAGAGTACTAGAATACACAAGTAAAAGTAAAATTGCTACTAATTAACTAGAATGTCCAAAGTGTCCTCATTTTGTCATTTTATACTGTTAGACATTTGTGAAATTGGCATAATTGGCATAATTGGCATAAGAAATCTTGAGTTATGGCCAAAAATGTGTTTTGTGAGGTCACAGTGACCTCCAAATTCTAATCAGTTCGTCCTTGAGTCCGAGTGGACGTTTGTGCCAAATTTGAAGATATTCCCTCCAGGCGTTCCTGAAATATCCGACCTGTCAACCACCAGGTAGCCCTGCCCTAAAGCGTACCCTGCTTTATGGTCTATTTGACTCTAAGTGGGACCATAATTTACTAAATGAACATCATGCTGTATTGAAGAAGACTTGAAACTAGCGATTGGGACCATAAACTCATGTTTACAATGTTTACTGAGGTAATAAATCAAGTGAGAAGTAGAGTCATTTTCTCATAGACTTCTATATAATCAGACTTCTTTTTGCAACCAGAGGAGTCGCCCCCTGCTGGCTATTAGAGAGAATGCAAGTTAAGGGCACTTCAGCATTGGCTTCACTTTTCAGACCACTGGTTACATCCACTAAAAGTTCTTGTTTTTGCCACCGACAAGCTCAGATTGTTATTTTAAGTGTCTTAACAACATTATGGAAAGTACCCGACAGAGAAATAAAACATTTTTCTTACTTTCTGCTTGATCCGGTCTGTTTGTTATTGTGTCCAAGTCCAAGAAGAAGTGAAATCTGAATATCCGTATGCTTCGGCTCAAGGGCGGCCATCTAATTCCAAGAGCTCATCCACATTATCGAAATCATCTAAATATTCAGCCGTGACACTGAAAATAACAAGTGGACAACTCAGCGTCTCTGTCCCAGTATAACCAGTCCACTAGGCCTCTCTGTCCCAGTATTACCGGTCCACTAGGCCTCTCTGTCCCAGTATAACCAGTCCAATATGCTTCTCTGTCCCACTGCGCTCCTCAAAGTTTTCAAACATTTTTTGGAGCTGAAGGAGGTCTCTTTAGTCAGAACAGGCCTCTCTCTAACAGCAGACATTTTGACTAACAATGACTCTGTTCAGTTCAAGTGTTCCAGGTGAGAGTGACAGTGAGTAAACATGCACCAGGTAACCTGAAACATCCAGAAGCTAAATGGAATCCAGCCATTATTAATTTATTATTTACACCTGGGTGCTTTTCCTACTCTGGCAGAGTCAAAATGTCTTCCTGTTTGTCATAAACAGCCGAAAGGCCTCACTGAAGAAGGTAAGAGCTCCTCGGTGAACGCAGAGCCGTGAGACACACACTGTTGCAGCTTCTGTTCGCTCTCACATGAAGGCTCATATGTCGCCAATTCATGCCACATGCCAGTTTTACGCACGACGCAGTGTATTCCTGGCGCATACCTGGGAATAACGTCATGTAGTCTCGCGCGTCTTTCTCCGCTGAGCGCATTCGACGGAGAGGGAGGCAGGGCACAGGTGACCTGGAGGAGGAGGAGGAGGTCGGTTTATACAAAATAGACACACAGTTCATATTTGCTGCTTATTCAGGGAACACATGGAGAGAGGGAGGAGGTTAAGACAGCAGGGCAGCAGGCAGTAACAAAGTCTGCTGCTGCTGCATTCAATAGAGAGGACTCTAATTGCTCTATAAGATATACAGTAGGGGAGACCAGGGATGGTTTTAAGTGATGGGAATTCAGGCTCTTTTTAGTGAGCCAGATTATTTGGCTCAGTTCACCAAAGAAGAGCCGGCTCTTTCGGCTCCCAAACGGCTCTTCGTTTTACCACTTCTGCCTTTTATAATTCAACCAAATTTAGCGCAGTTTTGACCTATGATTAGTATGTGTGCACATATATCACTTAAATTATTAAATATAATTATACTAAACCTTATAATTTCCAGAATACCATAACTTTACATGCTGCTTCGTTTCCGACTGTCACTCATCTTGTCTGCTATTCGTGCACTGCACCGAATTAATAATTTTTTAAAAAACGGCTTTCGGACAGGAGCCGGCTCCCATCGTTCACTTAAAAGGGCCGGCTCTCGTTCACGACCGACACATCACTAGTTTTCATTACCTATCCATTACCATTACCTTAGCCTAACTTCCTGATTTTTTGTGATGGAGCTCTCAAATTCTGTAACAAAGTACCCTCATTTGTCTACTATAAATAGCAACATTTCCAACATCTCCATATATATATATATATATATATATATATATGGATATATATATCTATATATATATCCATATATATATATAATAGAATTAATTAATTAATTGATGTCAAATATGAGGAGTTCCATTGTAAGTGTAAGTTGTAACAATAAGAATAAAGACTTGAGACCACAACACAAAAGAACAAAAATAACTCACCACTGACTTTTAAATCATTTTAAGAATGACTGTAATCCACAATAATGAGCTTATGATGGTACTTTTAAAACTTTTATTCTAGAACATATATGCACTTTGTGTAGGCTATATACTGTATCTGACAATGTACAGTGTGATTGTCATGAGATGTGTAGTGTTATGTTGTTTTGATATCCAGCCAGGTAATCAAGGTTGGCAAACCTGATCCACTGACTTTTGGTTTTAATCTGGAACGGATGCGACTTGAAATGTAGTGAAGTACAATTTAGGATAAAAAAAGACTATTTTTTAGAGTAAATGTAATACCTCTGCTACAATGACCACTGTAATCAACTCTAATGACAGAAAGTATGGACAACATCTACCAGCCTCCACACGAAGAACCTCCAGCTCGTTCCTGTCTCTTCAGAGCTGTTGGTCTTTTCACCGGGGACATGCATCTCTGTGGAGAGTGGGTGAAAAGTAGGTGATGAGCTTATAGAATTTCACATGGGTTCAGTTTAAGCCTTTTTTTTTGTAATCAAAAACACTACGCTTCAATGACAGGACAGGCTGTGGTAATCCAGCTGCTGGACTGGATTTTCCGAGGGGTGGCCCAGGTCATGTTCGTCAACAACCCTCTCAGTGGGCTCCTCATCACGGCCGGCCTCTTCCTGCAGAACCCTTGGTGGGCTCTGAACGGTCTGCTGGGTACCTTTGTCTCCACTGTGTCTGCCATCTTGCTGGGACAAAACAGGTTAGATAGTGTCTCCTTATCCTTATCTGACTTCATCATTTAAAAAAAAACTTCCTACCATTAAGCCATTATCCACTTCTATTCCCTGGGGCTACACTTGCTTTAGATCTCACACTGAGCTATTTTCATTCTGTTTCTTGTTTAAGTGTGTTTTGCACATCTGTCACCTTCACTGCAGGGAGGCCATATCAGCGGGTTTATATGGTTACAATGGAACGTTGGTCGGCATACTGATGGCTGTTTTCTCCGCCAGAGGAAGCTGGTATTGGTGGCTGTTATTGCCAAATATGTTCATGTCCATGTTGTGGTAAGTGTTCTCTTGAAGTGCATTTGATTGCACACACTTTACCACCTGGGCTGAAATGACAACTGACTAATTAAAGGAACAGTGTGTAGCATTTTGGGGGATCTGTTGGCAGAAATGGAATATAATATGAACAAGTATGTTTTCTTTGCTGTATATAATCAGCAAAAAATATGAGTCGTTGTTTTTGTTACCCTAGAATGAGCCGTTTATTGGTCATGTATCGGATATCAATGCATGGGGAACCCCTCTTGCGTTACTTTTGGACAGACCAGGGATGGCGTGTCAATATACGCTTGTTACAGTGTCCTTTCAAAATAAACTTCCATTTTCACAGGGAGTTAGGTTTAGGCAACACAACCACTTAGGTAGGGTTACGTGACAAAATAAGTTACTTTAAATACCTTAAATTACTTTTAGTTTCACACGGGACACAAACAGCGGTCTCCTGGTTGAAAGTCGGCAGTATCTGACGAGTTAGGAGTGTTGCAACCTGCAACGTCACTGTCGTCAGATCCTACACACAGCACCTTTTTTTCACGAGTTGGTTGAAAACGTCATTTCCGACTGACTCATTTTAAATCAAGAATCCTGAATTTCCAGACATTTTGTCTTGTAAAAAGACAATTTTTCCAGTAGAAATGGATCGTTTCATGAGCCATAAACTAGCTTATTAAGCTGCACAAGAGTTCAAATTCTAAACATGATCAATCTAGGTGGGATCATAATGTCAACATGTTATAGTTTTGCCTTTCCGCCCCAATCAGTAATTCATTTCCTGCTTCTGTTCACAGCCCGGTGGTCTCAAGTGCTTTGTCCTCAGTTGCCAGTAAATGGGACGTGCCGATCTTCACCCTGCCCTTTAATATTTTGGTGTGTCTACATGTTGCAGCTACAGGAGCCAATCACCCTTACTTTCCAGCGGTACGGTACATTCCTGCTATACAAACAAATGTGCACATACACAGCGCTTAATGAAAATGTAACCTACTTTTTCTGTAATTTCAGGTGGACATGCAGCCAAAAGACCATCTGCACCCTCCTAATGGCTCCATGGAAAGCCTCGATATCTCTCAAGTATAACAGGATTTTTTAAAATTTTAAATCTTCACACAATAAAGTTGCTATATTGCACTTATGTCATCATTTTTTAAATTGTTTAAAATGTAAGTAAATGGAGGCTTTCCATTTGCAGCTATTCCTGTCAGTGCCAGTTGGTGTTGGCCAGGTGTACGGCTGCGACAGTCCTTGGACAGGAGGTCTCATCCTTCTGGCCCTGCTGCTCTCCTCACCAACTATCTGTTTCCATGCCATGTGGGGCTCTGCTGCTGGCATGCTGTCTGGTAAAAAGATTCTCCCATTTGCATAGAAATACGCATAATGTGTCTGCCGAGGCTACAGCAGGAGCTATGGCTCTTCAAAGGGCACCAGAATGAGTCATGTTTTCTCAAATAATGCTGTATAGTCTGTCTGTGTGTTGACTTTGAGTTTTCAAATCTGACACAATTGTTTGCTGTTTAATAATGAACCTCATGGTGAATATTGAGCTCGTCTCTGATGTGTGGTGGTGCAGGATTGGCTCTTGCAGCTCCTCACAAGGACATTTACTCTGGGCTGTGGGGATATAACAGCGCTCTGTCCTGCATTGCCATCGGAGGGGTCTTCTATGTCCTAACATGGCAAACCCATCTACTGGCTCTAACATGTGGTAAGATTGACCAACAGCATGATTACTGTCCTCCTTCAGGTAGCCGCACAGAAAATGCTTTTCATTAAAAATCAGGGCTGTGAATCAATTAAAATATTAATTGCGATTAATCACATGATTGTCCATTGTTAATCGTGATTAATTGAAAATTAATCACATTTTTATCTGTTCAAAATGTACCTTAAAGGGAGATTTGTCAAGTATTTAATACTCTTATCAGCATGGGAGTGGGCAAATATGCCCAACAGGCAACAACAGCTGTCAGTGTGTCAGTGTGCTGACTTGACTATGACTTGCCCCAAAACTGCATGTGATTATCATAAAGTGGGCATTTCTGTAAAGGGGAGACTCGTGGGTACACATAGAACCCATTTTCATTCACATATCTTGAGGTCAGAGGTCAATGGACTCCTTTGAAAATGACCATGCCAGTTTTTCCTCGCCAAAATTTAGCGTAGGTTTGGAGCGTAATTTAGCCTCCTTCCCAACTGGTACTAGAAGCTAGTATGACATGGTTGGTACCAACAAATTACTGAGATTTTTCTAGTTTCATATGATGCCAGGATCTTCACTCTAGCTTTATTATCACGCGTTATTATCATTAACTTTGAAATGTTTCCTTCCAGCACTTTTCTGCGCATACATGACTGCAGCGATCTCCAAACTGATGTTTGTGGTAAGTAAGAAACTTCCCTTGCAAGTCAAACTCTATAATCTGAACACCCGAATATCCCTCATATCATGTGTCACGCTCCCCCTCTCCTATGACATCCCCTTTCAGCTCGCATTACCGGCCTGCACGTGGCCTTTCTGCCTGTCCACTCTCATCTTCCTCCTCATTTCCACTGAGATCACAGCCATTTGCAGACTGCCTCTGTCTGCGGTCTCCTACCCCGAGGAGAACCGGCGCTACCGGAGACAATTAAAGGCCTCGGAGGCAGCTCAGCACAGTCAGCAGAGCAGTGGCCAAGAAGAGGCCATGCTGAAGGATGGAGGGCCAGTCGGTAGTGGATCATAGGGGGGGGGCTGCAGTGGATCTGAGATGCTCTAACTTCTCCGAGTGTTAAATTGTGTGAATTGTCTGAATGGTATGGTGATATACAGTCTTGGTATTCTTATATAAAATGGCTGGCATTGTAGTGAGAAATATTTTCTAAATGGCAAACATTTTTTTATGCAGTGTAGCTCATCTAAACAGCAGAGGGCAGCACTTCCCAAGGAAACACTGGCTTTTTATTGTACCTGTTTACCTTTACTGTTATAATGTTTTACAGTTTTTCTGTGATTTTGCTTTACAGTACAATACTGCAACTGTGTTTTAAATGTGAATATACTATGTATAGCCTACTATTATACACTGTAAGAGCCATGTTGTATTATTTACAGTTTTTTGTATTTGATTCTCATTGCAGAAGTACATTGTGTTGTGCCATTGAAAATGCTTAATAAGCATTAGAAGGTAATTAGTGATGTCGTAGAATGGGTTTTGATGCATTTTATGTGTGTTTTGCCGTATTGAGACTTGTGCTCCTCCAGTCTGTCCTGCTGTTGGACAGTTTGGGCGTGTCCCTTTAAGTTTGATTAGTGCAAGTTGGGCTTTGATGGAGCAGGATGAGGAGCAACTGTTTTTCTGACCGCAGATTGTAGACTGTATTTAAGTTATTTTCAGCAGAATTGGTCAGTTTTTGATAGTCCGTCGTTGCATTGGGATACAGTTTTGTTTATTTTTCTCGTTACAGAATAAACTACTTTTCGCTCACAATACGAGCCTCACAATTGGATAGCTGACCAAGGAGAGTGAGTGTCTGCAGAAGGCACGTGGAAGCTGCACATGGAAGTCTACATGAGTCAGAACCCTTTACATCCTGCAAGAAGTGGCGAGGACGGTTTATAACAAGCTGCCACTGCTGTACACTATTCACTAATAATGATTACTGCATGTTTAAACACAGGTTTACTGTATTTAATATAAGAATATTTTACTATAAGCTAATCTAATTTCATAAAAGATGTATTAGTTTGAGTACAGTGAATAAAACAGGCATGTATTGTCAACAAATTTGTACAAATTAAATAAACACAGTCACAAAAAACGCATTTAAGACAGGAATAACCACGCATACACCAACATGAGCACATGTGCATCATTTAAATGCCATATGATGATGGGAGTATTTGAGACACACAGCCGGTGAAGTGATTCTGACTACTGCTGGCCAGAGGTTGTGTCTAGAAGGTAACCCTCAAATTGTGAAAACTAGATTTTTTTTAAAGCCTGAAAACAGAGCCATGAAGAGGTGCACAAGTATAGTTTTCTCAACATTACAATATGCTGAAAGGTTATTATGGAATTTTTGCCCAATGATGCCAAAATCATTCTGCTTACTGCAGCTTTAATGTGGTCCCCAGGTAGATTAGTTGGTTGCTATGGCACCAACTAATGGGGATCCTTAATAAAATCAAATCAAATGTAAGCATAACATTAAAATTAGCAGCAGCAAAAGCAGTAATATCACTAATTATTGCAGTAGTGGTAATAGCACAAGTAACTACAGTATCGGTAAAAAACAATGCAAGTATAGTAACAAGATTAGTAGTTTCTGTAGTCGTATGTAAATCTAATACTGAGGCAGTACAGAGCACATTTGAATGTAGGAATGTCATTATGTATATCAGCTTTGTCTGCAATAATATACATTAAATGTAATGTAGTGTTGTGTTACAAAGCAGAGAGGAACAGTCTTCCCTCCTGTCTAAACAGCACAGTTATAGTGGTTGCTGTGAGTTGATTTAGAATGCAGCGGAGCATCTCATCAGTGCAGACAGCGAGCTGTAGGGGAGATTTCATAAAGTGCTCCCCCAGCAAAAAAACACCCTTTTTCTCTGACAGCCCATAATCCATCACTGCCGTCTGCACTACAATCGGTCCGATCGTTTTCTTATCGTTTTCTCTTTACCTCTCCTTTGGTGCTTCTCCCTCGGTCTGACATGTTTTTATAAACCCCTTTCTGCTTATCTACTTCTTCTTTCCCTGTCCTCAGATGCCCTCTGCTGCCATTATCTGTCTCCTGTCCTCATCTCCCCTTTTGAGAACAACCCTTTCTGCTTTTTTCCCTTCAAGCAAGAAGATTTCTTTGTGAAAAGAAGCCACCAGCTGATATGAGGAGCTCTGTCTGGGTCTCTGTCTGCATCGTCTATGAGTAAACCTTTGGGTTTATTTATTGCCATCTGCCTGTCTGTGTATCTGGTACACCAACATGGCTTCAGTCTAGCCGACGCTACACATAAGAGACAGTCACACTCCCAGACATGTGTGGGTGTGCGGTACATCGGGGGAGAAGGTGCGAGACGAGGGCAGGGGGAGAAAGTGAAAATGAGAACATCTCATTTTCTTGGCTAGTGTTAAAATATGACTTGTTATGACAGTTCCTTGAATGTCTAATGTGCATTTTTTTCTCTCTCTCGCTCTGCATTTGAACCCACTAACTCCTCAAATCAAACCGTTTAATATTCTAAAAGTCATTACAGAGGGAAACTTTCTTCAGTATATTTGCTCTTATCCACCGCCGTCTGTAGGTCAGACTGACCTTAGTTAGTGGATTTCTCCGTGGCCTTTTACTCAACGTTGATTCATCCGGCAACCTTTGAAGGACAGGATAAGTGCTGGCAGTGGGATGGTGTGAGATGAGGTTGGTGTCACTTCCCCCGTGTTCACAGCGGAGTGATTCACCTTCCAGAGTCCCCTGCAGGCAAGCAGCTCCTATACTGCTCCCACAAAACATCACAGAGAAGAGAGAGACGGGGCTGAAACCTCAGCACACGGTCACGTAGAAGATGCAGAGAAAAGAAAAAGCATCTGTGTCTCTGTACTGGCTGCTTGTCTGCTCCAGTGTCTGTCAGTTAAAGACAGCAAGTCTCACATAACAAAGTAGGCCAAAGTGTTTTATAACTGTTGTTGAAAACGGTTCATTATCAACAGAATAACAACAGCATGAGTGGCACAAGAACAGGATGAGAACAGGATGTTTATACTAACCATATGGGGATGTCCAACCTCCGAAGTATCATTAGTGAGACTATTTTTACCATTGTTAGTAAATTAAATCCCTTACTTTCACAAGTTCCGTTACGAAATGGTAGCACCAATGTGGGACTATGACTATAAGAAAAAATAATGATTGTGTGATGATGATGAGTTTTACTGCTATATTTAATGATGGCACATCAAAGCACACATTATCCAAGTGAGAATAGCAGCTGTCATATTTAGATCTAGTTTCTCTGGGAGGCTCTGTACAGCCAACACGCTGTCATCCCAACTCATCATATACTGACGCTGTCAGACCCCTCGGCGTCACTTTTCGGTCGCAGTAAACACATGACATATGAACACACTATCGATGAAAAAACAGGGGATCATGAAAATCAGTATCCTCAGGGCTCCATGAATACCTGCACCGAATTTCACAGCAATCAATCCAATAGTTGTTGGGATATTTCGGTCTGAGTGACAGACCGACATTGTCATCCCTAAAGTCATGCCACTCACAAGGCTAAAAATCAATATATTGAATACATAGGTCTGCTTGGAACTTCCTAAACTTCCTAAAGCTTGGCTCTTTCTGGAGGCTTTTTATTTATTTACTTATATATATTTTATTTTAGTTGGCATGTATGCCATGTAGGTGAGTCTGCATGTATTTGATTTTGATTTTGATTTGATAGGGACAATGCAATATAACATAGTTCCAATGCAGGGCATGAAACTGATGAGTGACTGACTGAGAGTTTAGAGCTCATTTTCAACTTTTGTCCTTTACAGTGTAATTAAAATATACAGCGCTCCATATGATAAAACCACAATAACACTGCAAATATGGAAATACAATAAAATACACATCATACAATACACATAGTCTACCACAATACACTAATATATACAGTATACACCAATACACCTTGGTAATTTACAGTATAATTTGTTAAAAATGGATACAGCTCTGTTTTGCTTTTAGCCAGCACTTTATATCTGGAATTAATTTGATTTCAGTTGGTAATGTGTTGACAGCCCTTTATGGAGAAAGCTATTTTACAGTTGCCATTCACCATGCTCCTATAGTTACTCTATTACTGTCTTGTCTTTGGATATGTCTGGGGGCAAAAAAGGCTCTGGGGCTGGACTGTTAACACATTTTAAAACTAATTTGAGGAAACAAAATTGAGTCGAGCTCTAAAAGCTCAGTAGATTGTGTCTTTTTAGTATGTGACAATGATGCCACCAGACAGGCTTTTTGTCCTTTATTTTCAGCGCCTGATTGAATAAGGATGTGAGATGTTTGATTGGAGATGGTGATGCTTGAACCCACAATGTCATAACATATAAAAAATGAGAGAACATCATAAAGTGCATAAATAACATGAGCTGAGTGGGTATGTAATGCCTGATTAATTTGAAACAATTAAGGTTGATCTTAACTGTTTTCATATCAAATCTGAGCTGCGGATCCAAAAGCACTCCTAAAAATTTGAATTCACTGACCTCCTTTATATCTTCATTCTGTATCTTAATTTGAATGGATTTGTGTTTTCACAACTCCCCTATAGACAAGGTTGGTGAATGCTGTTGTATATATGGGCATAGTATGCATCAGGATTAGCAGACAATAAGGGGAATATCCTACTGACTTGTGTTCCATATTAGTTTAAAAGAAGATTTCTCTTGCTCATTACCACAATTTATTGATCATACTAAAGTTTCGGCCCCTCTAACCTTCGTCAAGAACATTTTACACAATTCATACAATGCTGATCTTAAATAGATAATGTTCCGCCCACTCTGTGTGTGCACAGGTGTGGGACATTTATACTCTCAGTGATTGACAGCAACATGTATATAACCTGCCACATTATGTTCCACATATAAGTAAAGAAAAGCTGTTTCTATGAAGCCCATAATGTATTATAAATATACTTATAATGTGTTAAACTCTGCCCATAGCACTGTATAATTATAGTTAAAAGCACTCATAAATATTCATTTGAGTATTAGCATAACCACCGATAATGTCAGCTGCACAGACATAGTGGCTGTTCATTGCATCTACTACTGAGTATGTGAGAAGACCAAACAACACCATGAGAACAGTAGGCTGCATGTCAGCGGCCCACCATCTCGCCGCCTAACAATAACAGTGTCGGTGCTGCTCGCCACTTTAATTGGCATCATTTTCTCTGAGACTGACAGGCAACTTTGTAGATGTGTTTCTACGAGAGGGAGACAGCGTGAATGTGTGAAAATCAGGCCAAACACACAGACTGTTCCCGTGGGCAGGGAGAGAATGAGCACTGTGAAAGAGGCTGTTGTGATTCACTCTCTAGCTTGCTCAATCTGTGAATAGTATGTAAGAGCTGCTATCTGCTGCATGACGCTCCGGGCACAACATGTTCAAACCAAATTTGTCTGCCGTTTCCTGTAAGACGAAAGGAGAATCCCCAGGAAACTCCATCCCTCATTGGATGTGTGAAGCATCACAGTGGAGGAAGCACTGCCATGTATGTACGCTCCCTGTGACACTGATTTCCATATCCATGGCTACACTGCCGGCTGTAGATTCCACTCTGTGTCGTAATCTGGTAGTATGATCTCTAAATAGAAATATTATGACACTCCTTTTCAAGCGGCGTTCAAGTAGATGACTTCATTTCATCAAAAGCGTGGACTTCATGTGTAGTGATGAGTAGTCAATGTGGGTCTGGGAGATATTTTTAGATGTGTTTGATCACAGAAGACCCCTTAAAAAGACTTTCCCCAATTTCTTCTCTTATCTTTACTAAGTCTCTTCCTGGTTAGGGACTGTACATAAATTATTAGGGGGAAGGTGGGGTCAGAAAAGGGGAAGGATTATGTCATTTTTCTTTTGCTGAAAGGAGGGTTTTCTGATGGTTTTGGGAGAGCTGGGAAGGGTCTATAGTTGTTGTTTTTTATTTACTTGCCTTAAATTTATATTTTATTTCATCGTTTTCTTGTGAGTTTTACTGAAAAAAAGACATCAAAATATTTAAGTAAAAAAAAATTAATATATATATGTATATGTATGTATATATACGGTAAATGTAATATATATATATATATAATCCGATTACTTGGATTATTTATGAATAGATTATGTGGGATGTATATATATTTCCCACGTAATCTATTCACACATATTAAATGTAATCGTGAAATAGGAAGTTTAAAGAGCGACAAATGCCACGTAGGGAGCAGGTCGGGGTGGATGGGTGGGTAAAAAAATACCAGACTTTCCAGCCTATTCTCATTTACAGGGCGTCAAATACTGATGCTTTGTCATGGCTAGCGGCGTTCTATACCGCCGCATAAGGCATCCCTTATAGCGCCGGTATGAGATACACCGGTCGTCCCATTAACTATAATGTAAACCCATCCGTGGCGACAGTAAACGCTGAGAGAAAGGGCGCCAGGAATGTGGTGACGTAGTTTAAAGAGAGAAATGACACACTAAGGGTGGGGAGGAGTGGTTTTGTTGCCTAAATCTAACCAAGTCGATCTTTTGGTAAACCTAACTAAGTCGTTTTATTTTGAAAACACTGGAGCGGAAATTGACACATGTTGCTGGACATGGTATCGTAGGAAAACGTACAAAAAAATGCGGAATAACTTTTCGGAATAAATCATACGAACCTTTGTATGAGGATACATTGAACTATACCGTATAGCTGCTAGTAGAACACTCTTAACAACTAATAGGGAATAAACATTATGTTTATACCAACAGTTCACTTCACTTCATTCTGCATCATAACAGAACTGCGGTAAAGTTCATTGTATCAAAAAGTGTTATCCTATGATATAACAACCCAACCTGTTCTACTGATGGCTGAGGCGCTGCTCACTTATTCAGTGGTAACTGTTCATTTAGTAGCTGTTGAATTGTTGAATGTTCTGCCAACAGGAAGAAAATTTGTTATGTTTTTGCCAATTGCTAATTCCGCCTAATACCTAATGTGTGATTTGGGCTTTGTAAAGAGCATTGTTCCATTAACATATTTTACTTTAAAACAGGGCGAAGTTATTACTTTTTAAAAAAGTCAAAGATAAGGTTCAACCCATCTTCCTACCCCAATCATTTCTGTACTATCTCTTATTATTATGGACTCCGAAAATGTTAGTTATTGTTTCTGGCAAGGCAATCAGCCTCCAGTCAGTCCTCCTGTCAGTCAACACGATTTTAAGGCGATATCTTGATTTTTCACAGGAGCAAGATGTGTGAACACTTACCAAACAGCACAAGGTTTTTAACACATTCCAATTACATAACGTGAATCTGCCCTTCCTTCCACCGCTGTTGGCTATTAACTGGCTCATTTGCATTGGCTCGCATTCATTGTCTGTGGCACTAAACATAATTGCTATGCAGAACTACGGGGGAGGCTGCAGTTACATGCACACCTGCACAATCTAATGGACAATAAATACAGCTTGTGTAAAGCTTTTTGACATTTTCAGTGAGAACAGTTTGGCTCCGAGTTAAATTCGAACACATTTAGACTGTCAATCAATGGAAACTTTTAAAGTTGTGATTTGCTGCACTTTTGTTTTGGATTATGCTTAATTATGAGGAACACTTTTATTTTCAACCCCATCCCCTTACTTATATTAGGGAAGTGGAAATACAATGCATCAAAGTTTTATCTTTTGCTGTGCTATTCAGTGGTTGTTAAGTTCAATACTTTGGAGGTACTTGTACTTTTCTTGAGTATTTCATTTTGTTACTAATATATACTTTTATTCCACTATATTTCAGAGGGAAATGTTAATTTGACTCCACTGTTTTGTCATTCTTTCCTACAACATAATTAATCTCAGCCCTCAGACTTATCTTGTGAAACGTTACTTACACATCTGATGCATCCCTATTAACAATCTAACAATGTCATACGTAATAATATATCAGTTACTGGGCTATTTATCAGCAGAATGACCACTTTTACTTTTGATACTTTAAAGGTACAGTATGAAGGATTTGGCGGCAGCTAATGGTGTGGTTGCAGATTGCAACCAACTGAGTACCCCTCCACTCACTCCTCCCTTTCCAAGACTGCGGTAACGTGAGCCGCCAAGTGCAAAACTGTGGTAACGCCGTTCACCTCGTTCCATAATAACACCACTTTAGGAGCAACGGAAGTTAGATGGTGGCTGGCGGTATCACTAATTTGCACTCTGCTACTTTTGCTCACGTTACCACAGTTTCATAAGCGTGTCGGAGAACTACGGTGGCCTTCAGGTAACGTAAAAACGTGAGAGTCTCTCTCAAGAGCCAGTGTTTGGTTTGTCCGTTCTGGGCTACTGTAGAAACATGGCGGAGCAACATGGCGGACTATATATACAGTATATACTATTTAAATAGTGACTTGCTAAGTCTGATTCAAATTTAGGGTATGTACTTCATGGCTGAATAAATTAAAAAAATAAATAAAAGGTACAACAAAATGTGGAATTCATAAAAATGCGTACAATTTCATCAGTTTCTAAATTTCACACACTTTCCTCATTGTATCTTTGCTGAAATACGAGAACAGGTTAGTCCCATTGAGATTAAGAACCTCTTTTCCAATACGGTCAGCAGCAAGAACACAAAGTTGCAGACACAGACACAAATAGAGATAAAATACAATTTACAAACACTAAAAGCACTAAAATTTGCATTAAAAGAGAACTATCTAAAGACAAATGGGGGGACAAAAAGGAACTTTTCTGTGAGTCAGCTGTACAACAAGGGGGCTAAAAACATTGGCATGCCATAGAGTCTGCTTCTAAAGCCTTCATTTTAGATTTAAACAAATTTAATGATACCAGCTCCTTAATTTTTAGGTCATTTTGGAGCAAATTCCAGGCTGAGGGTGCAGAATATGCAAGTTCAGATGTAGGAAATGGACCTAAGGAGTCATTTGAGGACAAGGGGCTCCATCACTGAGCAGGTAACTGTCTACTCTGCACTGAGTCTGGGCAGCCTGCAGGATATAATATTAGAGCTGCATCATGTCTGGTTTCTTCTCTCTCTTCAGTCTGTGTCGTGACTGTCTACTCGGCTCTGCCTTCAAGATCTCCGGAAGCGAGTCTCAAGATGGAGAGGGAGGCTGCAACATCCGCATGGAGCACCAATGAGCTTCTCAGCGAGGACACCGGCATCCCCTGCTGCGCAGCGAGGAAATGGGCGGACCCGGGGAAAGCTCGGTCACGCTGCGTGGGAGGAGGAGAGAGAGAGGATAGTAGAGGAGCTGCCGCGGTGCTATTTAACAGAGAACCGGAGAGCAGCAAGACAACAGACAGCAGCAGCAGCAGCAAGGAGCAACCGGAGCCGTTTCAGCACCAGGACAGCGACTAGTAGCCCAACAACACTCACTACTCTCTACTCTTCTCTACTCTACTCTACCTACCGGCACCAGCAGCACCATGGTTCTCATCTGGACTCAGTTCGGTGTTAAGCACAAAAATGTCAATGTCAAGTGCAAAGTGCGAGTTATGCACAGAGGTGACAGCTCGGGATCAGCATCATCAGCTGTAAGTACACTTTTATATTTATTTATGTTTTATTTATGTTTGTATTTATTTGTATTTTTATTTTGATTTGTATTTCTATATTTCTTGTATTTTTATATATATTTTTTTTATTTTTTTTTTACTTGTTCTGTCCTTTGTTAAATCATCAAATACTCAAATTATTAAATACCACATACTGCTAGAATAATTTATAATATTATAGTAGACAATCTGCTGTTGCTGTAACAGAACAAGTACAAAGAAAAAAAAAGAAATATATATATATATGTATATATATATATATTTACTTGTTCTGTCCTTTGTGAAATCATCAAATACTCAAATGATTAAATACCACATGCCGCTAGAATAATTTATAATGTTATAGTAGACAATCTGCTGTTGCTGTGGGTTCATTCAAAATGCCAAGAGTCGCTGATTCCCGTTCAGCCAATCAGCTGCAGAGACTCTGGGTCGTTGGGGGGGAATCGTTTCCCCCTCACGACTTGTGCACCAGCTTATAAAATGCATAAGCTGCTGCACAGCAGCACTGAGATAGCCTATGGGTGTTTTCCCCTGGGGGGCTAATTTTCTGCATATTAATATAGATATTGATGTGCAGCAGGATGGCCAATACATGAACCATCCTGTTTTGTATTCTAGGGGGGTGAATATTTAAATTTGCATGCTCATTAGTTATTCATCATCAGCCTTCTTGCAGCATGCACCATTGCCATATGTAAAAAAAAGAGTACATTGTTTGACCAGGTTTCTATTGTTCTTGTCTCTACAGGATAGCACCAAGTCTGAGCAGGAAACGCCCTGCCTGGCCATCAAACCCACCGGCAAGGACTTCTACAAAGTCCTGGGTGTCTCCTCCGACTCCAACGAAGACGAGATCAAGAAGGCCTACAGGAAGATGGCTCTCAAGTTCCACCCGGACAAGAACAGCGACGCGGACGCAGAGGACAAGTTCAAAGAGATCGCAGAGGCCTACGAGATCCTGACTGACCCCAAAAAGAGGAGCATCTATGACCAGTTTGGAGAAGAAGGTGAGAGGAACTGACTGATCTGGCTAATTCCTGTAGGATAGGCTGGTGCATTAACTATTCATGCCTTCATTAAGCCTAAATACTGATGTGCACTATTAAACTAGCTCAACATATGCAGCTTAGACAGCTGTGGGGTTGATAAATTATTCAGCAATGTAGAGTTTTCCTGAAAACTCCTAAATAGCTGATGTTTAGTAAACCTTCTAGAGGGAGAATTTGCATGAAGAAGCACCAATATTAGAATAAGCAGCAGATTTGAATGCATTTTAATGAACTCTTTCTGTCTTCTTTGTTTTTTAAGGTCTTAAAAATGGAATGTCAATGGCGGGCCAAGGCAACGCTTTCCGCAATAACTTCCACACCGACCCCCACGCCACCTTCTCCTCCTTCTTCCACGGCTCCGACCACTTTGACATCTTCTTCGGCAATGACGCCGATGCCGACGAAGACCTCTTCAACCCCTTCAGGCGCTTCCCCTTCAGCCACGTGGGCGGGTTCTCCGAGGGCGGCCTGCGGAGGGGCGAGCGGCGGCTGCAGGGCGACGAGGTGGTGCACGACCTGCTGGTGACCCTGGAGGAGGTGATGCAGGGCTGCACCAAGCATGTCAAGATCACCCGCAGCCGCCTCAACCCGGACAGCCGCAGCCTGCGCTCCGAGGAGAAGGTGCTGAACGTGGTGGTGAAGAAAGGCTGGAAAGCGGGCACCAAGATCACCTTCCCCAGGGAGGGAGACGAGACGCCCAACAACACCCCGGCGGACGTCACCTTCATTCTCAGGGACCAGGAGCACACGCAGTACAAGAGGGACGGCTCCAACATCGTCTTCACCGCCAAGATTACCCTCAAGGAGGTGAGTTTGGTGCCTTTATGTTAAAGGTCTCCCACAGAGGCCATCATATCTATTATGAAACATATGGTGGGGCTATAAGTAGATATACTATGTAATTGCCAGCAGCTTACACCTACTCAGAGAAAGGCCAACATCCATCCACCACTTCTTATCCTTTACATAACGAGAATGATGCATTCTCTGACATACCAGAGAGAATCGATTACTGAAAGGCATCAATAAGCCGGAAGGTTTGACATCTGCCAAATTCAGGGATATCTTTGCTTATAGTGAATAGGAGGGAACATGGTGTTCTGTTGGAACATCTGAGACCCCCAGATTACAATGAGCTGACAGACCCCCGCTAACAGAACAGCAGCAGCAGCCTGCCAACGCCTCCGTTACCTCATCGGCCCCTGCAGAGCGAGAGAAAGCAGCGGCTAAATATAGCCTCGGCGCTGACAGCCCCCACGAATCACACTTCACTCTTCCCTCTCAGCCACTATGTGTGTGCTGCAGACCTCTACGAGCTTTTCTGGCTCGTCCCGTCTCTGGCTCTCACTTCTAGCAGCCCACACACAGATTAGCAGGGTAGCAGTCACACAGAGTGGCATTTCAAAGAGCTCCCTCCATCTTCAGTCACTGAAGCACTTAACTCCCACACACGGCCTGTAAATAGGGCGGCGATTATAACATCTGTAACACCGGTTTTTGTTGCATAACACATAAAGACAGACGCTCCATATTTATCTGCTATGTATCTTGACACATTATGAAACTTGTTCTAATTATAACTGATCCACAGAACTAATCTTTTTCTTCCTTTTTTCTTCTCCAGGCTCTCTGCGGATGCACAGTTAACGTCCCGACACTTGACAACCGGATGATGCCTCTACCATGCAGCGATGTCATCAAACCAGGTGCCGTGCGGCGGCTGCGTGGCGAAGGTCTGCCCATGCCCAAGAGCCCGTCCCAACGTGGCGACTTGGTGGTGGAGTTCCAGGTGCTCTTCCCCGACAGGATCCCGCCACAGTCCCGCGAGATCATCAAGCACAGCCTGGCCCAGTGCTAGCCTGCCTTTTCTGACTGACACAGCTTCACCATGTGTGTATGTTGTTATCAATTCACAAACACAGCCTTGCCCAAGGTGCTAATATCACAACCAATCACAACCTCTTATTGTGGTTGGAAATGGCAAGCTTAAGCGGGTTGTAGTTCGGCGAGGAGACGACTTTTCTGCAGGCATGACGCACAACAACCATAATGCCACCTGAGCAGAGAGTTCAGAGCTGATTAATGGGGTCTTTGGTATCTGAGGGCGTCCATTGCCTTTCTCTTGAATGAAAAGGTTATCTGTACTGTTATACTTGCAAACCTACAGCAGGATATCAGTGTGCTATTCAAGTCTGTATAGACTTCCTTAAACCTTAATGGTAGTGTGAAGAAAAAAAACTTTATCATAGTTATATGGTGCTCATATGACTGATCTTTTGCATTGATTTATTACAATAGCAAATTTTACTTGTGTACAAGGATCTACTTTGTGTACAAAATGCAACAATATTGTCTCTAAGAGAGATTCATCTGTCAAATGTTCTATTGAATTATTTGAAATGTTTGTATTATATTCTGCGACGAGCCAGCAGCTGATGTATTTATTACCTGCCATGTTTGGAAAGCATGAAAAATAAAGAAAAAAAAACATACTTTGACTTCTCTTCTTTGTGATAAACATGTACATTGTAGGGGACCAACACCAAATAACCCTCTATTACTCACAGACTACTTGAACAGTAATGACAATAATATGAACCATGAACAGATACAGGTGTCTGCTAACAATTTATCAAGTTTTTTTTAAAGTCCAACCCAAACGTGAAAGCAATTTTGTGCATCTTCCTTAAATTCTGCCTACCAGGGACAGTTGGGACACCTTGTTCTGGGCTAAAAAAATATATAATTTAAAGGTCCCATATTGTAAAAAGTGAGATTTTGTTTTTATTATTATAAAGCATGTTTAAGTGCTATATAAATACTGTGAAAGTATCGAAATGCTCAATCTACGGGGAAATACACACAGCTCATATTCAGAAACAGTAACTTTGAAACAAGCCATCAGGATTTCTGTCCATTTGTGATGTCACAAATATAAAATATTTAAACCATTTCACAGTTTTAAACATAAACATGCTAAATGTGTTTATTTCCAGTTGCAGTGTATGTAAATGACATCAGCTTATAGGAAGTAAACATCGACCCAAGCTGTTGCCTAGCAACGCAAATCCGTTGCAATTCCGTTGAAATGCACTAAAACGGAGCGTTTCAGATAGAGGGTAAATACAGGCATACTCAGGCACACAGTGTGAGGAAAATAAAGGGTTTTTACAGCATGTAATCATGTTCTAGTAGAAACACAAAAAACAAGTATATGAACCTGTAAATGCGCCTGATATGGGACCTTTAAATCTAAATTTAAACACATTATAGCCTATTTACAATGTCATGTTGTTCTCACATTTCTTTGAGGAAAAGAAAACATTTGTAAAACTATTATATTTTCATAAATTACTGAGATATGGTTCCATTCTCCATAAGTATGAGCATGGTGAGTGGCATAGTTGTTTTCTAACTTGGCTCTATCACCACTGCAGGGCTGTAAGAGTGTGGCCACCTGCTGCCATCCAGCGGTGATTGGTTGCAACTACAACACCAAACATCCTGCACATAATAGGACACACCTGTTGATCTGTAATCTGTATGTGGCTGCCAGCTGAGTGCACCTATAGTTGCATGCATAGTGGTCTCAGATCATCAAGCCTTTGCTTTGTTAACACTGACTGAGTCTACAATTATGAAGACAAGGGAGGTGAAAGACAACACATCCACTAGGAGACTGTGTGCATGTGAGGATCAGGCTGGCATGTTGCTATTTGATCAAAAAACAAACACCAAGTATAGTCCACATTGATTGACTCACCTGTGCACCTGTGTGCTCTGCAGAGACGAGGTGAAATCTCAACTGAGATCAGCAATTCTCCAAAATCCTCACATCCATGCCCTCTGGGATGAAATGTCTGGGATAAGTCAGAGCACACCATCAGGTCTGCCTGAAGGTTATCCAGTGACCAACCTGACTTTAGTGGTCCTGTTGCTGATCCCCTGTGTGGTCATCCTGCTCCTGCTCAACTGCCTGTTCCTGGGCTACAAGTTCCTGATCCTGTCAAAGAAGAAGAGGGGCAACACGAGGGAGGAAGACTCAGAGGAGATGCTGCTGAGGTCCACCCTGCAGAGAGAGGTCAGGAGGGGGTCAGAGGTGGTTTTCCCCTCGCTGCAGGACGAAGACAGGAGGAGAGCCTACATGTCTCTGTCTGAGCCTGTCCTGCACCATCCGGTCACCTCCTCCAGGGCTTCATCCAGGGCTGAGCTGGATCACAGGATCCGACTCCTGAGACCAGATGGGGCCACCGGATCAGGGTCCCTGAGGGCGCCGAGCACCATCCGGGCTGCCTCTTCCTCCTCTCCGAGACTGGATCTGCGCTCTGGGTGGTGCAAAAGTGCACCGGTTCTACCACAGAGCAGTGATTCAGAAGCTGAAACCAGGGTGAACCTGGTTCCGCCAAACTCTCCATGGGTGAGTGGTCCACAATAACTCAACAGAACCAGGTAGTGAGTCCAGGGAACAAGAACATTAGACAGGAAACAACAACCTAAACATGCACAACATAATACCAAAATATTCACATTTTGTCAATGCTTCAGGCCAGTGATGCACAATTCTTGTAATTGTATTCAAACAGCATGTCCAGATTCATTTACTTGAGGGGTCCTGAGGCAAAAATTAACTGCTGGGCTCCACATTACGTGTAAAAACGAGAGATTTGGATGAATTTTGAGCAGATTCTTTCCTGTGAATATCACATCAGAGATGAGATCCTGTTATTTTTAGAAACTTTTAATACAATTCACTGTATTTATTTTAGATTTAACAATCAATTATATTTTTTTGATAAATTCAGTGTTTTCTTCTACCTGTCGCTTGGCCATTGTTCTTTTCTAATGCGGGGCGAGGCTGTGTTATCTTATATAATAATATAAGGCCTGCAACCCCCCCCGTGAAGCTTTGGTGACCCCTAATGGGGGTCGGGATCACCACTTTGGGAACCATTGTTTTACACAACAGCAGCAGGAAAGACCAACTTTGAGTTCTGTATATGTATTTATTTTATTTATTTTGTATGTTAAGATTTTGTAGACATTATTGTTATTATTGTTATTTATTTATTGTTGTTTATTGTTATTTATTTATTATTATTATATTTATATTGATATTATTTTGCATATAGGAGTTATTTGATTTGTTGACCAAAATGTGACAATGTTCATGTAAAAAAATCAATAAAATACTAATTACAAAAAACAACAGGAAATGTAAAAGCTTTCATTAACTTGCAGCTTAAGTCAATTATTATATTACAATAATCAGCAAGACACCTGTACAAAATTGTCCAATAATTGCTTTAAAAATAACAAAAACCCAAGATCTAACCTCCAGTATGAAGCCTAAACTTCAATTTCAAAGTGTGAGGTCTAAAAATTGTTCTTTTGTTCACATCAGGAGACAGAACATGTGGGTCATCTTCATCGGAGCAGTACTTACAAGATGCTGACAGATGTGAATCCAGGCATTGCTATGCTTGTGTTTGACAAAGTGGACATGGAGTGTGACTTCAACAACCCGCCTTCAGAGGCGTCCTATCTCAACACATCTGCAGTGGGTCCTGGACTGGACAGCGACTTTGGTGCAAGTGCAGGTAAACTTCAGTCTCCTTCAGCTGCACTGTGATCAATAGGACTGTTATTATTAATAACTATCAGAAGCAAGTTGACAGGGGGAGGAAAATAAACTTTGCTGTCTTATTATAGCACTGCATTAATACAAATAAAAACAGATCTAGTCAAGTACACCTATGTAGTATATAGCTGCAATATTATATAAAGAAAATCTTGACATGGTCTGTGTTCAGGTGTCTCCCTGCGGATCCTGTCAGCAGACAGTGACAGTCTGTCCAACGGCGTCCTGGCTTCGGCCCTGGAGTGGGATTATTACGACCCCAGCTACGTCAGACAGAACAATGTACCCAAACAGAAACACCACAGACCTGCAGTGCACACCAAACAGTACTGGGTGTAACATGTTCCAGCTGTCAGTGGGATCTTTTAATGTTTATTTATTTTATTTATTACTTATTTATTTTATTCAAATTACATGTTTTAGTCTTTAGTTTATCTCACTAATAATCACTACATTGATAAGAATGTCACTCTGCCACTGAATTTGTTGAAATTGTGAAATATTGACTATATACACCTTCACTTTAGTTATTATAAAATATTTGCTATGCACTTCTTCACTTGTGTAAATCTAAATTAGTCACTATTTCATGTTAACAGGGCTGTTCAGCCAGATTTCATAAACATTCACACTAAGATTTATATTCACTGCTATTGATCTAAGTGTTTTGATTCACTCTGAGTAATAAAGACTAATTTAGAATTAAGTGCTTCTTCGTGTCTTCGTGCAAATTACAGAGAATAGTGGCCACAAGAATTTACAATATAATCGTGATATCTATTGAAAATTAAAAAAAAACAAAATGCTACCAGTCAAATTCATCTTTAACTTTGTTTATTGTGCATTTTGTCTCTTTATTGTCAAATTTATTACACTCAAAATACGAGTGTAGGGAGGTGGAAAGAGAGTCTGTAACCATAACTGGAAATATAAAATGATTTAAGAGGACCCGGATTATTTACTCAATATTATCATATGTGTATTGTTAACATATCAATTTAATTTTTAAATATCACGTTTATCGTTAAATCAAGTATATCGCAACACCCAAGCAATATTACTTCTTTTTTTTTTTTTAAACTGCCTGTTGGTACTGGCCTGTACCATCAAACATATTTATAAGTTAATCAATACATCTTAATAGGATTCCTTTTTTTATTTAGACACCTGCCATGTGCTACTCCTCACCAGCAGAGGACACTGTAGTTTCAGTGTTTGGTGGGTTTTGCCTTTCGCATTACATTTCTTCCCTGTATAACACACAGTATAAACAGACAAAAATGCAAGTAGATTCGGGGCTGCAACTACTATTTTCATTGTCGATTAATCGGCTAATTATTTTCTCGATTAATCGATTAGCAGTTTGGTCTATAAAATGTCAGAAAATTATGAAAAATATGTTGATCAGTGTTTCCCAAAGCCCAAGATGACGTCCTCAAATGTCTTGTTTTGTTCTCAACTCAAAGATATTCAGTTTACTGTCATAGGAGTAAAGAAACCAGAAAATATTCACATTTAAGAAGCTGGAATCAGAGAATTTTGACATTTTTCATAAAAAACTACTCAAACTGATTAATCATTTATCAAAATAGTTGGCGATAAATTAAATAGTTGACAAATAATCGATTAATCAATGTATCTCTAAAGTAGATAACTGATGATATTGAACCTTTACTGTAGGTTTATACTACATTGTGGCGTATTAAGAGAGGTAACCTGATTCAATGCTTGATGGTTGCTTGTCATAAATACAATATGGAGAAAAAGTAAGCATCAGGATGCCTTAGACAAGCCATTTTAAAATAAAAAAAACACACTTAGACAGTTCTCCTTTGATTTGTTGACCATCACAACTCACAAAGTGGAACTTGGAAGAGAGCCATAAAAGCAACTTATAGCAACCTCCAGAGAGGATGGGAGAGAACACACTTAAAGAGGGTGAGTCACTCAGTTACATGCCTCACCTAAATGTGACTGATCTGTGGGATTAGCCAAGTATAATGACCCAAAGGCTTGTCATCTCTATCTTCATGCAGTACTGCAGCCATTCCTACATTTCAGTCCATTATGTAAATCAAATTGGTAAAGACAAATAAAGAGAATTAAGTCCTCAGCTCTCAAGATGTGCACATACTCTCATGCTGCATATAAAAACAAGTTACTGTGAAGATTTCAAGGATGATTTCATAGATTAGCACTTTAATAATGATGTTAAAGGCAAAGAATGCAGCGTTAAAATCATAAAGGAATAGGATCTGATGATCTACATTGCTTTCATCAAAGGCAGAAAAGACACACCAACTGAAACAGCAGCGCACATCTGCTTCTTAATTGCTCTGCTCAACAAATGAGAGGCAGGATTTGAAGAAACAAATAGTTTAGAGGTGTGGCTGTGCACTAGATCAGCATTTTTACTGTTATAAGATCAGTTGAACCTGTAAATTGTGACAACATAATAGTTGCCCCATCATGGTAAACAGGAAGTGACCCAACAACAGCGCTCCGAACACAAAAAGAGGCGATCGAGTCAACTAGTTGGAATACTTTATTCTCTGTTTTGAGATATCTGTACATTAAAGATCAAGTGCCACTTCTTTTGTTTTTTTAAGTTCATAGAAAGTATAACTGACGTTGCACTATGTGAACATGATAACAACCAGAACAAGAAGCATCCCTTTACTCAAAGCTGGAGAGGAAATCCAACACTAATTTCTTGAGTTTAGCATCAGATGCTTCAGAGATTTGTCCATCAGCCCTGCAACCAAGAAGAGATTGGTTACAAAACGTATAGAACGTACATTATAATGCTGTTGGTCAGAATAGGGTTAGGTATTATTTGTTTTCTTTTCCGATACCGGTGCTAAAACGATGCTTATAAAACCTGCCTGAACCGATATAAAAAATAATAATAATAAACAAAACTACGTTTATTGTTTTTTTTTCCAAGATATCAATGGTTATAAATA
>CAKAOI010006157.1:1513-15614 GCA_916701655.1 Sebastiscus albofasciatus | reverse complement strand
GTTGGACGTGTTGTGCGTTCAGAGATGGTATTCTGCATCCCTTGGTTGTAACGAGTGGTTATTTGAGTTACTGTTGCCTTTCTGTCATCTCCAACCACTCTGCCCATTCTCCTCTGACCTCTGACATCAACAAGGCATTTCCGTCCACATCCCGCTCACTGGATCTGTTCTCTTGTTGGGACCATTCTCTGTAAACCCTAGAGATGGTTGTGGTGAAAATCCCAGTAGATCAGCAGTTTAATACTCAGACCAGCCCGTCTGGCACCAACAACCATGCCACGTTCAAAGTCACTTAAATCCCCTTTCTTCCCCATTCTGATGCTCGGTTTGAACTTCAGCAAGTCGTCTTCCCCACCTCTAGATGACGTAATGCATTGAGTTGCTGCCATGTGATTGGCTGATTAGCTATTTGTGTTAACAAGCAATTGAGCAGGTGTGCCTAATAAAGTGGCCGGTGAGTGTATAACAAGCAGGTTGAAGAACAGCCGCGTCTGTGAACGTACCGACCTGCAGCCCAGACGAGTACTGTACTGTATGTCCCTAACTTGACTGGAAAAAACATTTGTGTTTTTGTAAGTCTGTCAGTATCTCAGACTTTATGACTCAACAATGTTTGTCTGTAGTGTAACCCAGTAAATATGAAGAATTAGTCATTTTCAATAGTAAACAACAGTTAAAGACGGTTGGTAGCAGCTGTCCTAGATGACAAATGCCTCATGTCGAGCAACGCCCGCCAAGTAGTTTCACTGCGGCCTCGTCAGAATCACAAAGTTGTTGTTTCTTATTTAAATGGAGCAGTGATCTGGAAGCTTAGCTCAGCACGTAGCTGCAGGTTAGGAGCCTTTACCTCGTCTCTCTATAAACTGTATGTATACACGAGGCCAAGGTTTACAGTGAAGATGTCCTCAGTGTGTAATATTTTTTGGCATCCACCAACGTGCTGAGAGAATGGCTTTAGGAGTAATTTCCACCCCTCAGTCCTCTCTCTGTTGTTGTTCTCCTTTGTCTCGCCCCCTCAGCCGCCTGCCCTTCTTCCAGTGCTGTGATCCTGTCTGCTTATTAATTCATAGTTAAATCTAAACGGTCTGGACACTCACATAACCCTTCCACTGCTGTTCATTTTACGCTCGGGAGGGCCACCGCTGCGTACCCCCCCCCGCCCACCGATGTCCAACAAACACACACACACGTCTCCATCTCGTTCGCGCTTTCCCCCCCTCTCTCTCTCTCATTTGTATGCACAGCAACTTCTCTGTGTATTAACATGAAGAAGTCAGGGCCTTCTCAACTGCATAGCAAACAGTGCACAGCTATGATCATCAGATTTTTTTGGGACCCCTTCACAGAAAGAATGTAAATTATGGCTTTCCTTGTGCTGGAAAAAAAGTACGAGCATTAGCATAGTTTAGATGCCATTTCCAACGAGCCATTTCTGCTACGACGGTCTCAAGTGGCCAACTAACTACAAATTTGTACACAGGTCCACGCTCACTCCTTCAACATGCCGCTTCAAAGAATATTTTCACACACTCGTACATGCGTACACACCCCTCCGCTGTCAGGATAGTGATAAATTGCAAAGGAAAATGAAAAGGGGGAGCAGTAATCTGACACCTCCAGTGCTGTGCAACCAGTAATTAAATCCCTTCATTAGGTCAAATATTTGATTATGGAGAACCTGGGAGGAGGGGGGGGTGTAGTAATGACCCTTCGCTTCGGAATAGGAGGCGAGGCGAGGCGAGGAGAGGAGAGGAGAGGACATCAGTGAAAGTAGTGCAGAAAGAAAATGGAAATGAGTGAAGGTTGAGGACGAGGAAACGAGGCAAAACATAAGACAGAATGGCGATAAAGTCATCTACATATTGTCTGTAGTCCGTGGCTATGTTCTTCACACCTCCTCCCCACTTTTCCCTCTCCGTCTCTGGACGGCGTCTGTGCGTGTTGTTGTTGTAGTAAGTCGAAAAACGCTGGCCGCAGCATATTGCTAATGTGTTGATGAAGGCAGCCCAGGCCAAAGGGAGTCTCTCTCTCTCTCTCTCTCTCTCTCTCTCTCCAGTGGAAGACAGACAGCGTGCGTGTTCGACAGACGAGTGAACATCGCTGGCCTCCGCCTCAACCCTCTCTGGGAAAGCTGCTAGCTTCAGCCTGCGAGTGCATCTCCTCCGCTCTGCTGTGCCGTTCCTTGTACATTAGCCCGAGATAACACGGGAGAGGGATTATGCACATTAAAAGGCAGGAGTGTGTGGGATTAGCACAGAGTAGCAAAACCAAAAGAGACCGTCAGTTCGTTTTCGCTCTGTCATTTTATCAGTATTGAACTCACAAATAAGAAGACAAATGGAGGGGGCGGCTTTAAGAAATGAAGTTTAATGGAAAAAACAAATGCTGTTGTGTTAAATACTTGGAATACTTAAATTAGCCTAAAAAAACTAAAGAGCTGATTTAATTTGTTATGCCCCGAGGAGAATTCAAAGTTGCATCAGCAGTTGCATTATATAGTTCCAAATGCTAATTTCCTCTTATTGATTAACAAATACAGAGCTAGTTCATGCTGAGGAGGTGTAACGGCGTTGCTGTGGAGATACAGTATACAATACTGTTGATGAGGCACATTATTGGGCCATAAATCACAGAGAGAGGAGAGAGAAGTCCTGGTTCTCCGGCCTCACAGGCCCACAGCGAGAGACGTGGACACGTTACAGTTTATACAGTCAAAAAAGAAGTCTCTTATGAGCTGCCGGCTTCGACGATTAATTAATACGTGTTTGCGCACCTGAACTTAGATGCTCCTGTTTCATATTTCACAGCTTTCCCTCGATCTCTCCCCCCTTCCCCTCTTCTGAGTGTGTGTGTGTGTGTGTGTGTGTGTGGCTGCTCGAATGCCAATGCCGTCATCAAAGGACACGTCAAAATGAAGGCTCTGGCAGAGGCTGCGATCGGGATCTCAGACACACACACACACACACACACACACTGCTCCAGCTATGCTTTCATATCACGCCCTGGCAACGCCCACTGACTGCAGCATATCTCCACCGGTATCACCAAGGTTACCAGCGGTAGCCAGGGATACCGTCGGAGCCGCCTGTGAAAATGTAGAGGATGGGTGTGGCCAAAGTCTAGTTGGTCGACGGCAACGTCCTCGTGTCAAAAAAATCCACAATTAAAAGGACAATTTGATGCTCCAGGATGCATTTTTTAGATATTAAAAACAGCTTGTTGAGGTTTCACTGAACACACTCATATTTTACTTAATGAATCTTTAATAATGAAGAGAAGAAAAAAATGTAAAAAGCTGATTTCTGCGGTGATAGAAGTCGCTTATTATTCCTTTACAAGTCTGAGTTAGCACTTTGCTTTTAGCAAATTATCAGCACGCTTCGCCCCCATTACTAATCCAGCCACATGTTATTAACAATCCAGGTGTTGTTTGATCCTTTGCACCTCAGCCCGTCTCATTCTGCGTCTTCACATACACACACACACACACACACAAACCTCTCGTTCCCATGTAATGTGTGTGTGTGTGTGTGTGTGTGCCTGATCTAACAAGACATTTCAGATGCATCAATTACACCAGGGGTGCATGCATTAGTCAGTGAGTTAGTTAGCCGACGAGGTGAGAGGCTCGAATTCATCGCTTTTTAAAGGACCCGAGATTAAAAATTGGTGTTTCCATGACAAAGGAGGGCCTCCGCCAGCACCGGCGTGTCCACAGCATTCACACACAAATTGAGAAAGAATATTCCCAGGCATGCTCCGAGCTTCACTCTCTCTCTGCCTGGAGAGGTGTGTGTGTGTGTTTCTGTGTGTGTGTGTGTGTGTATGAGTAAAAGAAAAGAGAGAGAGAGAGAGAGATTGCTTTCCTCTTCAGGTATCGAAAACACTTGGAATATTTTGGATCCATCAAGCTGAGGGACAGAAAAAAGCGAGAGAAGGAGAAGAAGAAAATTGTGTTTTTTTTATCTTTGCACCTTTGTAAACCATCAATCATCCACACACACACACACACACACACACACGCAGTGTTTAACGGGTGTTTGCACCAAAATAAAAGCACATATGCACCGCATACATACATACAAATATCCCACAATAACATCGTGATGATTTTTTTTCTCACATAATTAGAACATGATATGCATTCCTGCAAGTGACAATTACATTCATATGGAGCCGTCTTGGAGTGCGTGTGTGTCTCTGTTGGGTTTCTAGACTTCTACGTACGCCTGTTTCCGAGTATTTCAAGGTTTCACGGCGGCCTTGTGAACACAACTTTGAGGTGATGTGTCAACCCCTCCCCCCACTGTTCCACATCCTATTCCCACCCTGTGAGGAATCAAAGGTGAAATCCACCCTGAAGCTATTTCAACCTGTTTATAAGCTGCAGCTAATGATGGGTTTTTTATGCTTCTGGGTCCAATTTATTATTTAGGTAGTATGTTTTCTTTTTACACGTCGTCGTAGATATGTCCAAAGTGCATAATGACACAAATACAAGACAAAGGAAAGACCTATAAGACAAAATAGTACAAAGGTGCAGAGCACGCCCTTGTGTCCTGCTCTACAAACGCAGAGAAGAACGCCAAGAAAGAAATGTCTGACTTACTGAAGAAGGTCAAATATTCTAGCGGTATGTCTATCCACTACGGTCTTATTGTTACAGAAGTGTGCAGCGGTCCCTGGAGGCACTTGTTAAAAGAACTGGGTTTTGTGGAGAGAAGTGAAGAATGGAGAAAGCAGCACATTTCTGAATCTATACTTTACAGAGATTTACAGTTAAGTGTAGACGGATGTGAATGGAGAAGCCAGAGAGACTTAAATGCTCAATGCCGATTGGTTGTTGGACCTCTCAGTGGATGAGCTGCAGAAACGTTTAGTCATGTAGAGGACTGTTTCCTCTTCGGACACTAAGCAGCACGACTTTTATCAGACTTTTGGACAACAAGTTTGAACTGTGTTTTCACAATGACACCTTTAACTAAGGATGCACTGATACCAGACCGAGTACAAGTACTTACATTTGGGTACTCGCCGATACCGAGTACCGATACGAGTACTTCTCTGTGCCAAAAGACCCTCGTTAACAGCCAGCCGGAGGGTTTGAGCGACACACGGCAGGCTGGGGAGTCCCGCATACAAGGAGGTGAGCCGCGACCGGCTCTAGGTCGGCTTGGAAAGGCTCGGGGCGAAGGTGCTTCCCGGGGCTTTGGCCAAAGCGCTCGTGCGCGCCGCCTGAGGTATTTTATTTATATTCTATTTATTTGATTTGATCAACCAAACCAGAGTCGGTGATAGTTGTAAAAACTAACCCAGAGGGGTTTTGGTGAGTTTTATTTTGTTTCAAGCGAGTTTGAACTAAGTGTATTTTATGATGCTCCGCCGCCTGAACAGCTGATCTCCAGCTGAAACTACGGCAACAACACAACAATTCTTATTTTCAGGTGATTATACAATAAAGAAAACATACTTATTAATATTATTTTCAATTTCTGCCAACAGATATCCTTTAAAACTGCACACAGAAATAGAGTAGACACTCTTTAATAACACCTATAAATAAGCTTTTATTATTATTACTCTCATCAATTCTGTTTATGCCAAATAAAAGCATTGTTAGCCTGCTATAAAGCTATATATGTATATATATACATATATATATATATACACCAAATATGACTTATTAAAACAGTGTAGAATTACACCATGCCATTGAAATATACGGTGCGTACGCGAGCACACACACAGGGGACAAGGAGGACGGGTTCAGGATGTAGCCTGAGGCTGCGTGAGCACATAGCATACATGAGCCTTTATGTTGTACTGCATGCATTTGTTGGGTGCCAATTAAAACATTAACACGTCGACACAGCGTCCCCCACGGCGTTCCAACATCTGATCCGCGGGCTTTTGTTAATACAACATATCAGGTTGAAAACAGATATCTATAATCCTCAGATCTGCAAACCGAGTCCAAAGCCTGTCCTCCTCCCATCGACGGCATTATTCACTCATGCAGCCACACGAACGGGGAAGAGAAATTTATACAGAGTGTCCTCAGAGAAAAAGTCACCACTGGCAAAAATAAAAAAGACGAGGCAAAAGCTATCAAACTGACAATCACCGGGGGAATCCCACCACTTTCAAACAAATAAATATGTTCTTGTGCACCAATAAACAACCTCACACACACACACACACACACACATCCTCCTCCTCCCGAGCTGTACAGTAGACGCTGTAATTCACACCCTGTCTGAGCTAAACCAGAGATTTCATCTAAAGGGGAAACACCAGGCTCCTCTATTGCCCCCAATTACTGGCAGCCTGCAAGCGGAGTCAACAGCCACAGTTTTATACAATCACATCGTCTGGGAGGAAATCTGCCCCCCTCCCCTTTTCTCGCTTCTGCTTTGAGCTGTGCGCCGCCGGCCAGGTCTCCACTTAAAACTATCATATTCTGAAAAGGGGACAAAAAATGACTCGAGCTCCTCGTGGAAAAAGGATTCTATACAATCTTCGCAGAGAGACGTCCGGCACATTATTCTTTTATCATGTAACACTTTCACTGAGATCAAACTGATACCTTAATCCTGAGAACACACTTGTGCGTGGTAGTTCATCTGGTAGAGGGAAAGCCCATAGGTTCAATTTGTGTGCAATTTGCTGTGTGTGTGTGTGTGTGTGGTTTCGTGCAGGCCATTCTGCTCTCCACGAGCTACCCTCGTATTGCCGTTATACATCACAGCGCAGCACCGGCGAGTGGCTGTGTCAAAAAGCCTGCCTCCCTCTCCGCCATATCTCATAGTTACCTCCCCTAACCAAATTACCCCCCCCCCCACCCGCCCCGCCTCACCCTCCCTCCTCCCTCCTGTAGACGCTGAGAGATGAGCTTCAGAAACAGCTGCCTCAAAAAAAAGAAGAACGTCCAGCAAAGAAATGAGAGTAAACAAACGACACTCTGCAACACAAACAGAGATCCCTGGCTGCCACACACTTCTGCTGCTGGAAATCAACATCTTAAGAAAATGAATGAGGAGCATTTATTGGATGAAAATGGAAAGAAAAAGCCCTGACATTTTCATATACTATATACTTGTCCGTTTTACTACTGTTTGTCACCGTGACATGTAGAGCCATTTTGCATTCAGTTGAAAATCCGAGCTGGCACACGCAGGGAAGCAGCGAGGAGCAGTTTGTTTGAAATAAGTAGAAGAACGCCAGCAAAGATACTGCCACTGCCAAGCAGAGAGAGAGAGAGAGAGAGAGAGAGAGAGAAGACAACCACCTACAAAACTCACTCTCCATTAACAAACAAATAAACAAACAGCAACCTGTCCTGCACTCCTCAGCACATTACAGTTACACCTCCCTCTCTGGAAAGTCACTTTTCCACCACCTTGCATCTTAAGACCAAAATATACCTGAGAAAATCATATTACAGTCTACGTTCGCTCTGCACCATCCAGGTGTTTACTCCACTGACTCGTCCTTTAAAGCTGCAGTGGGCAGAAATGGAGCAAATATGATTACTTTATCGTGACAGTAGTGCATGAGACAGGTCATCTGAAAAGAAAAATCATGTGCCTCTGAGCAACTGTCATAGGAACGAACGGGGCCCCGCCTCCAACGCTGGATCCAGTTCTCTTAATACAACCATGCTGAAAACAGAACCAAGAGGAGGAGCAGAAGTCTAGTTGTCTTGAACACTTGAATTACAATATGCTGAAAGGTTATTGTGGGATTTTTTGCCCAATGATGCCCCAAACTTTCTGCCTACTGAAGCTTTAAATCAGTCAAATTCTTCATTCTAAAGCTAAAATGGATCAAAATATGAGCCCTTTCTGTGCCCGGATGGTAAAACTGTAAAAGAAAATGTACTTTTTTCACACAAGACGTACATCTGTACGTCTATTTTGGAGCTCATTACCATTTTATCTGTGGGGGTGGAATGTAATAACATCACAACACTGATCGCCTAACAGCCAATATTTCATCAACATCAAACAACGTCAGGATGTCAGGGTTCCACCTCAACACTGAAATGATGAATGCCAGTCCAGGTGTGGTTTGTTCTTTTTGACTATTTCTCCTAAAGAATTAAAGGCGTCTGTGTGTGTGTGTGTGTGTGTGTGTGTGTGATCTTCCCCACGCAGAGCTCCAGAGTAACGTGATTAACTGGACTCGCCGGTCATATTAGCAGGTAGAGTAGTCGGTGTAAGGCAACAACAGCTTGTGGCTCAGCTGGGGCTATGACCTCTACTGCACTGTGGTGGGAGGGTGGGAGGGAGGGAGGGTGGGAGACGTGGAGAGGGCAAAAGAGAGATAAAGATGGATGGGCAGTGGAGGAGGCAGAAAGAAGCGAGCACATCAGACACAGAGAGCTTCGGTCCAAAAACATCACCGAGCACCTTTCTCTGCCTCCGTCAGACCTTCTTATCCTACAGAGGCTGATTTAACACATCTAACGGTGATCAAACCTGCAGTTTCAGTGACACATGCACGGCGACCAAGGACTGTGTTGTCATATCAAGATATAAAATAAGAATAACTAGGAGCCGCTGGGAGTTTCCAGCAGGCTTAGTGCCCCCCTGTCTCCATGTAAAACATAATAAAAGGGGCCTCGGCAAAAAACAAATCCCTGCTGTAATTATTTTGTCACCTTCATCTGCAGGAATTATTGGACTACTTTGCTTTCCGACTGTTTGGCGGGGAAACCCAAAGGAAGTGGCAACCCTACAGTAACACCACTACAACCAAGACGGTGTGAGTAATGCACAATCCCACGAAACATTTGGAGGCAACGGCGAGTTCAGAGCTGATTGTGTTGAGTCATACTATGACACTAAGAAACACTTACTTTTGATTTTCAATCCCAAAAATAGAGATGGAAGCTGACTAAAAGGGCGAGTAATGTCTAATATTACTGTCATTTCCTTGGTAAACCAGTCATTTAGGCACTCTAATTTTAAAGAAATTGGCATTTTGGAGTTAAAGAGCAGCTTTTAACACTGCATGGTGGGCTGAGTAAGGCCTATACCCACTAATATTCAAGCTTACCCAGCAATCCCTGACACCTACCACTACCTGGACCTTCAGTAGAAGTGTATGAACACTGTGAATGGTCCCATTACATCTGACAAGCGGCCCTGAGGTTCACTTCACCGCCTCAGGTAAGCCTTCAGGTCCACAACAGAACACAACCTCACAGAAAGACATAACAAATATCAGAGGTATTGGGGAAGGAATAGAAACAGGGAGAATGTACTTGGCTTTAAACAGGCGTACACACAGTGGGAGGCATTGTGACTGACCCCAAACTGAGACATTCCTTGACCAGACAGAGTGGATGTGGAAACAGGCCAACACAGAGCTACAGAAGTGCTAACTGGGAGGTCAGCCTGCTCTGAAAAGAAAAGTGTGTTCTGCAAACACGGCCCAAATATTAAGAAAACATTATTTTTAGTAAAGGAGGGTGCACTTTAACAACGGAGATCACTAGATGATCCAGAGCACGGGTGGCCAAACGTTTTCCCCTTGGAGGGCCAAAACTGGAACCTAATGGGGCCCACAGGCCAAAAGTAAACACCGATTGTATTGTTAAGATGCAAAATGGTACTAGGATCCCACGTTCCCTTAGTCCAGGGGTCAGCAACCTGCGGCTCTTCAGCTCCTCTCCAGACGCTCCCTGGGGATTTTTAAAAATGGAAATGAATAACTGTTTTTTTGTTTACATTTTCAGTTTTATTTATCATCGTTGTAGGTCTATGGTACGACGGTACGACGGAGTATTAGGGTCACATTGAGGAAAAAAATAAATCTGAGATTTTGAAAATAAAGTCAGAAGTTTAAAAGAAAAAAGTATTTTTTTCTTGTAAAGTTATGACTTTTTTTTCTCATAATATTCTGACTTTATTCTGTAAATCTCAGATGTATTTTCCCTCAATGTGGCCCTAATACTCCGTCGTACATTGTCACTTTGGCCCTCACTGCATTAGACTGATATACTATATACTGAGACTATAAACTGTTACCTTCATCACAATGATCACATGTTTTGTGGCTCCAGACAGATTTTTATTTTTCTTTGCCTAAAATGTCTCTTTTGATAGTAAAGGTTGCTGACCCCTGACATAGTTAAATGTTATTTTAGCTTATACATAATTAACCCCTTAAGACCCACCTGCTGAATACAATCTGGCTCATTTCCAGTGATACACAGTTATGTGACTGTTTATGGACCCCAGCATGCAGAAATATTCAAATACACCATTTTTTTTTTTTTTTTTTTAGAATAGATGGAAAATAACACATTTATACTGCATTAAAAAAAACTGCATGTGATTATCATAAAGTGGGCATGTCTGTAAAGGGGAGACTCGTGGGTACCCAGAGAACCCTTTTTCGTGCACATATCTGGAGGTCAGAGGTCAAGGGGACCCCTGAGAAAATGGCCATGCCAGTTTTTTTTCTTGCCAAAATTCAGCCTAAATTTAGAGCATGATTCAGCCTCCTTCCAGACAAGCAAGTACGACATGGTACCAATAGATTCCTTGTTTTTTTTGTAGTATCATATGATGTATACCGCACCTTCACTACTCTAAGTCTAAAACCTGCTCGCTAACATCTGGTCCCTTATATTCAAAACTCCAATCAACACTTGAAGAGTGCCGCACTAAATTCAAGTCCACTGAGGTCAGACGGAACAGGTTTCCTTTTCGTATTTAATCATTACTAATGTTTATCTGGACTGTTTATTGATTCATTCTGGAGGAAATTCATATTTGAATAGCTGTTTTTTCTTTATTTACTGTATTGTCGTGTTTGGCACAAATACTTCTGTGTTTCATTCTGACACAGAGAAAGGTACACACACCTCCATACGGGCCTACACACACACACCATGCAAACAGGCTGAGAGACAGGCTGAGAGGAAGGACACATAACTAGTCTCCCCCCCTCCAAACCGGTGAGAGAGAGATGAAGAGATGGGAAGGGGAGAGAGAAGGAGGTGGATGGCGGCTTCACGCTGTCACACACCAGCAAAAAGGACAGAGAGGAGGGCCCTGTCACATCGCATCAGAGTCAGCTGCAGCCACACCCGCCCTGCCAGCACCCTGCTGCTGGGAGAGGAAGAGGAAGAGGAAGAGGAAGAGGAGAGGAGAGGAAGAGGAAGAGGAGAAAGCAAGGGAAAAAGACCACCCCCTTCGGTTCTATTCCTCCATTAGTCTCTCCTCTCCTGTGCTGTGTGTCTCATTTCAATAGTATCTCATTCCTCATCTAGCCTGCCTCACACGCAGCAGTCTCCCTCCACTCTCACCATGTTGCCAGTCTCGCTGATTTGGCCACAATGGGGACTTGTGTGGTGGATCCCAGCCTTGAGCTATATACTAGACTACACAAGTCCGGGTGGCGGCGGCGGTGGCGTTGTGTGTGTAGGAGGAGACGGTACAGAAAGGGAGAAAGAGGATTAGAAATGAACTGTGGAGATAGAGCACAACCTGACAATAAGTCCTCTTCTCCCCAGTGTGTCTGCGTCTGAGTGTCAGCGTGTGTGAAAGAGAGAGCCAAAGGATTAGCTTCTGAGGAAAAAAATCATTTCCCTTTGTGTTCCAAGTGTTGCTGTCAATCATCGCACTGTAAGAGGAGCCGTGTGTGTGTGTGTGTGTGTGTGTGTGTGTGTGTGTGTGTGTGTGTGTGTGTGAGGATAGCAGTTACAAGGATGCACAATTTCTGGCTATGGCCATAAACATAACCAATAATAGACTAAGTCTGACAGCAGAGCTATTTTATCATTTATCGTTCGCTCCCTTCATTCCTATTTTAATAGCAGAGCACCTTTAATGCACTTTGTGCCACACAAATGGCACCGCCGCACACTCCTAACATAAACTGATAGGAGGCCTCACACAAAGGCACAAACAGAAAACAGCGTACTATTAACATGCTTCTTCTTTATTGATCCCCGCTCGGCATTTCTTTCCTCTTTCAAGGAAGGTCAGAGGTCAGGACCGGCTACTCGCTGCAGTTAGCGAGCAGCTAGTGACGACTTGTGCTGAAGGACACTAACAGTAACTATCTTGTTCCCTCGAGTTAGGTATCTCGTTCCCTCGAGTTAGGTATCTCGTTCTCTCGAGTTAGGTATCTCGTTCCCTCGAGTTAGGTATCTCGTTCCTTCGAGTTAGGTATCTCGTTCCCTCGAGTTAGTATCTCGTTCCCTCGAGTTAGGTATCTCGTTCCCTCGAGTTAGTATCTCATTCCCTCGAGTTAGGTATCTTGTTCCCTCGAGTTAGGTATCTCGTTCCCTCGAGTTAGGTATCTCGTTCCCTCGAGTTAGGCATCTAGTTCCCTCGAGTTAGGTATCTCGTTCCCTCGAGTTAGGTATCTCGTTCCCTCGAGTTAGGTAAGTCGTTCCCTCGAGTTAGGTATCTCGTGCTCTCGAGTTAGGTATCTCGTTCCCTCGAGTTAGGTATCTCGTTCCCTTGAGTTAGGTATCTCGTTCCCTCGAGTTAGGTATCTCGTTCCCTCGAGTTAGGTATCTCGTTCCCTCGAGTTAGGTATCTTGTTCCCTCGAGTTAGTATCTGTTCGCTCGAGTGGCTCTTTGTGATTAAAATGAGGTTGTAGCTCGTTGTCTACTTTAGTACGGTTAGAAAGAGCCGTTGTTTGTGTTTTAACAACGTTTCGGTTATGAGTTATTGATCCAGGAAGTTTGAATCTGTCAATATCTTACTTTACTGAAGTGCATCATCTAGGGGGGCTCCGTACGTCAGCAATGCGTGGACTGTCAGGAATGATTGGAAGAAGTGCACTATGAAGTAACTTAAGTTAGAGAGTTAATAAAGATGTTCTCCTAGTGGTCTAGGAGGCTCCGTAGAAACACTGAGCATGATCGGACATTTCCTAAATAAGAAATTCAGAAACTTTGATATACTGTTGATAAGTTGCATTGCTTGACAACGTATTAATAAGCTGATCTCAGCGCTGTTTATCGTAACCACAGTGTTTTAGGACATTGGTTCTCACCCTAGGGGTCAGGGGGTCACCGGGTGGTTGTGATAAAAACATCAACTGTTAGACTGGGGAATGTGTTTTACATTACATTGCCTGCATGTACCAGTGATATCATTTGCTTTGGAATAGATTTTATTGAGTGTGATTGTGTGAGAGTTAAAGTGTGCATGCACATGATTTTCTGACGGGGGATTTCCAGCAGGTCAGAGGGAGAGAAAGAAATCGCGAAACACATCCCAGCACTGGACAACGCCTCGGTGCTAGCTGTTCAAACTACAACATAACTGTCATCACAAACAAAGCTTCATATCATTTATCCTACATTTATTAATCAGAACATTCACAACAATCAGTCAAACCAGGAGACGCCCCTCCCCACACATGCTGCTGCTTTTTCTTTTTTTTAAAGGCAAAAGACATGATTCATAAATGAGGGATTTTAACTGATGAATGTAACGGACTTAAGCTGATAGATGAAGCTGAAGATATAAACATTTCACACTGTGGGATTTACCATGATTTCAACTGACAGGATTGAAGGTTTATGTTTATTTTTGTATAATCTATGTATTTAAATAGATGTTCTGTTTGCAGCTCACGCAATTCTTGGTCATTGTTAGTCAATGTTCTCAAATCTCTTACGAGGGAACTACGGTAATCTTAAACTCAGCAGTGGCTTAATTTAAATAGTGATAAATCTGGCCCAGCCCTGCTTGATAACTGTACCCCCCCCCCCCCCCTGCTGTTTCAAGTGTTGATGAGGTGCTTGGATGATCCATCCAGCACACCTATGAAGCCCAACTAACACAGTAACTCAATCTCACACAGAGCTGTACATGGACAAGGTCATCTCAAAGTCTCCATTACATCTTGGCAAACAGATTACATAATTGTAAGGCAGTATCCAAAAGCTTCCCTTGTACACTCTGGCAGACGATCAGTCACAGTGATCAAAGCGCTAGATGTGTTTCTTTGTTTCTGCTGCTTCACTCCAGCCCCCACAGAGTCAGTTATTAGAATACAATATATTATTATATAATATATTACATATGCTGCTACACTAACAATTCCCGAGGTCCTCATGCACTG
>CAKAOI010006156.1:14617-52479 GCA_916701655.1 Sebastiscus albofasciatus | reverse complement strand
TAGATTGAGATTCACGAAGCACGAACAGGAAGGAAAACTTGAAATGAAATCGAAGCGGCATATCAATTAGGGGAAGTTCTTATCTGTCACCTCGATGTCAAGCCTCTGAAACTCACTGCCTGCTGCAAGTACAACATTATAATATCCAGAGTTTTTAAGACTGTGTCAGAGACAGTAGCAGTATAAGTATTCATATCCTTTCACATCCTAAAAGTAGCAATACCACAATGTAAAAATACTCCAGTGCAAGTAAACATCTTGCAATAAAGACTTTCTTTACTTTTAATTCACATATCTGGAGGTCAGAGGTCAAGGGACCCCTTTGAAAATGGCCATGCCAGTTTTTCCTCGCCAAGATTTAGCACAAGTCTGGAGCGTTATTTAACCTAAGCTAGTGTGACACGGTTGGTACCAATGGATTCATTAGGTCTTCTAGTTTCATATGATGTCAGTATCTTTGAGCCCGCTACAACCTCCGAAAGATTGAATGCGTTAAAGAAATTAGTGGTGTTAAAACGAATTTGCGCTAACGCATTACTGTCACGTTAACTTTGAGCCCTAATAACAATATTTATTACACAGCTGTGTTGAACACTCAATTCTGATTGGTCAATCACGGCGTTCTGCAGTCTGTAATCTCTGTATTACAGACCGCTATGTATAGCAGACCATTGCTATGGGCGCAATTCAGATGTCGGACTCTGGAGGACCGTTTTGTGTCAAAATATTGATTTCTTCAGTAAGTAGCTGTGTAATAAGCAGGATAATGAACAGCTAGCGGGTCATTGTTGTGAAAGAATCCCCGACAGGGCGATGCTGTCTCTCATTGCCCTGTCGGGGATTCTTTCACAACAATGACCCGCTCGCTGTTCATTATCCTTTGTGTATATTTTTGTTTTTATCACGCCTGTATCAGATCGGTACTTGGTATCGGCCGATACGTTAGTTCAGGTATCGGATTCAGTATCGGTATCGGGAAGGGAAAAAAATGGCATTGGGACAGTTATAATGACAAAGCAGTTTCTATTCCTGATCTGTGTCCAGTTCTAGTGTGTGTTCCTGCTGTTAGACAGAACCACTTGTCCCAACTACTGTTTTCAAGTTCATTTTACCAGGAGACAAAGAGTCCATTTATCTAGAGGGAGGCAGGAAAGAGGAGGAGGAGGAGGAGACAGTGAAGGGTGTGAGAGAGAGAGAGAGGAGGGGCTGAAAGTTGGATGGAGAGTGAAGGAAAGGAGGAGGAGAGAAAGACGACTGACAGAAGAACTTTCCAAAACAGCAGATCCAGGAATGTTGGTGGAAGGTGCCACATAGCTCCAAATATTTGTTGGCCGGTTGGCACGACAACACGTTTATTAGCGATAATCTCTCTACAATGATATACCAGAGAGCCAGGGAGGAGAGGAAACACTGAGGACTGTGATATGGGAAACAAGTATATCATTTTGACAAGAAATGGGTTCAACAATAAAAGAAGGGGGGAAAAAAAATCAGAGAATGAGATTCATTGTTTCAGTGTTGACTCTGGAGTGGAGACACGTGCCAACACACACACACACACACACACACGCACACACACACACTGAGAGCTACAGGTAGACACACACACACACGCACACACTGAGAGCTACAGGTAAACACAGCAGCGACGAGGGTAACACAGTATCAGCGACTGTCACTAAACTATGTACTGCTGCTTCCTCCCTTCAGCCTCGCCCAACCTAGCGCCAAACAAACACACGCACACACACACACACACACACACACTGAAGGTCTCCCGCGGGTCACTGGCGTCAATAATACACAGTATCTGATAATATGTACGACACAGTGTATTTTCCAATACTCGGGCACCATGACAACTTACCACAGCGTAAATGAAACAACGTGAGGAACCAGCGATTTAACCATAAGTTAGTTTAACCTTTACTGAGTTTCAGTTTTGTTGCTACGGATACTGTCATTCTAATACAGGCTCCCATGACAACTGAACACTAAAAATGAGTCTATGTAACTTTTGAAATAATAAATAATGATAATAATAATTCACAAGTCATAAAACACATAATTAAATACACTTCCGGTCTTGGTCCGGTAAGGTAATGGTGACTAATGTACGCAAACTTTAGGTAGATAGATACAAAAACAAAGTTTATTCAAGTGTGCTATACTTCTTTTAAACTTAAAATAAGTTAAAATAAGAGTATATGTTTAGTTTACTTTTTATACTCAACAAAATTATACTTAACTATACTTGGCTTATACTGAAATTACTATAAGTACTATAAGTTCACTTAAAGAAAACTTACAAGTATACTTGCAGTAAAAACTATTAAACTAGTAGTTTACTGAGAGTATACTTTAAAGGGTACTTTCATAAACTAAAAAGTGGGCTACAAGTATATAACTAGTAAACTAACAGTATACCTATAAGTTCACTTGTAGTATAGTTCATATTATAGTTGTAGTACAAAATACAACTTGGATGTAAACTTGTGTACTCAACGTTTACTACTCTTAAATTTAAAGTATATTTAAAGTATGCTTTTATAAATGAAGAAAGTGGGTCAATTTAGTCCCAAGAAGTATTGGAAGTAGTACATTGATATTAGTATTCTTAGTACATAAAGTATATTTAAGAATATACTTGAAGTTTACTTCGTAAAATAAACTTGAAGAGTACTTCTTTTTTGTCGAAGTCTGGCTATGTAACTGACATTACTTGGACAATATGACTGTCTTTATCATTATTATGTAATGTAATACTCTTACCTCATGTTTTCATCCTTAGCTTTTTTATGTGAATTAGGAAGTACTTTTTTACATGTATGTTTTATATGTTTTTATGTGTCCTAGTAGTTCCTCACAGGAAATAAAGTAATTTGAATTGAACTGAATTGTTGCTTGAGGCCACTTTGGCTGCTGTTCAGCCAAAGTTACAGAGGCTCGCTTTAAAATACACTTGAAATAGGGATTAAATACATGATCTGGACACAGTCTGAGGTGTCGTGGTTTGTAATTTTAACCTTCTACCCAATCAGAAGACGTATTCTCCGTGGTCTTAGTATAAAGTGGGATAAAATCCCTCGTTCGACAGCCAGAAAACCATCAAAGTCTGATCCCCCTCCCCTCCAACCATAACATCACTCAGTATTGATCTGTGATCAAGTTTCATAGCTGTCTCAGAGGAGGGTGGTGAGGACGATCTCTCTCTGTGTGTGAGTGTGCACATACATGTGTGCATGAAAGAGAAAGAGAGCCAGAAAGAAGAGAGTTTTGCAGTTGCATGTCTCTTGTTTCATAGGACGGCAGTCTGCAAGATCAGCTTCACTTACACTTATCATATATCCAATAAAGCCTGAATATAATTCAAGCTAAATATTCACCGTGCAGTGAGTCGTGTTTCATTTATAAAAGCCTCTCTCTCTCTCTGACCCATATTTATGTTCTCTCTTCTTCAGTAAAAGAACAAACTTCCATTCTTCCTTCTTTCGGTTTCTCTCAACCACAGACTGAAACTGCTGCTCGACTTAAAACAATCGCTCGGTCCTGTCACTCTACCTCCTCCCTCCTCCCTCCTTCTCCTCCCTTTACTTTTTTTTCATTGCCTCTGAAAAGCCAAACTAGAATAACCAGCAAGTCCAAACACACACTGACAACCTCCCAGTCACACAACAACACACACACACACAAACAACACAAATGCAACGTACTAAAACAAAAACACGCACACACACCTTGTGCGGTTAATGCGGTCCCGCAGCTTGCAGAGGTAAATGGGGTGGAACAGGTTAGCAAGGCTGCCATACAGTGTCCCACCTGTACAAACACAGTGCACGATCATGCACACACACTCTCACCGAACACATACACACGGACACACACAAGTAGTGCTCCATCTGGATCGAGGCACTGGTGGGTTTTAATAGCTATCGATCATTTTCCCTGGTGACACACTCACCTCCCTGTTACAGAGCCAGCTGAGGACTCATACAGGTCTCTGAGTGCAGACACACACACACACACACACACACACACACACACAGGCTGTATGTGTGCACACAACCAATGTCAAAAAGGCCGTGTGTGTGCTTCTGTGTACACTACTGGGTGTCTGTGTGTGTGTGTGTGTGGGGGGGAGGGGGGGGGTCCTGCTGTGGCTCACTCTGTCTTTCTTTCTAGATGAGGTTATTTAATTTACATAATGAGGCCCAGACTTCACTCTCATAGATTAAATTACTCTGAGACAACAAATAAAAACGCATGCAGACAAGTACCCCCCCCTAAAAACATACAAACCCCAGTCTATGTAACCCTTTAACTGAAGTTGTTCTCCTGCTTCTCTCTGAGCTACGATTAAAAAAAAAGAGCAAAAGTAAAGTCCTGCAGTGTGCCCACCCTTACCAAATGATGTCATCTTACACTCGCCGGGTGAGTTACGGTGCGTTGAAAGGGTCAAAACGAGGGAGAGGCGATCGATATTCCATATGATTCTGACCAATAAATCTAAGATGTGATTAGTCCGGGTAGTTAGCGACGATTAATTGTCAAAGCTAATAAAGTCTTTTTGTGGCTGAGGGTGCCAGAGAGGCTGCTGGGAATCATGGTTCACTTTATGGGCAAATTAATTAAAACAGCGCCTGAAAAAACCCTGTCGAAGACGGGCATCAAACACTCATTCTCCACTCGGTGAAGGGCGTAACAATGAGACATCACTCAGGGAGAGATTCACTGTGTGTGTGTAGTAATCAAACACAATGATTCCTGCTTTTACACCACGTCGTAAATCCAGAAGGGAAAGAGGGACGTTTGTCATTTAGCTGCGTCTTTCCTTTTCATTAAAAAAAAAAAATGTCTGCCGCAGTATCTTGTTAATATGTGAGGATAAGCATTTGTGTGCGTGCACATAATTCAGGTGAGGATGATAAAAGAAAGGACACACAATCGGGGAGAATGAAAGATGTGGAGAAGGATAAGGACGGAGAGGAAAAGAACAAAAGAAAAGTAGGGAGGAGGTGTGGAAGAAGATGTTATTGAAAGGTGCATTGATATCATTGTTTTCGTCCTGGAGACTAAATCCAACTACAGGCTACGTATTCTCTTCTTACAACTCATTGACTACGTTTACATGCACACTAATATTCCAGTATTATTCTGGATCATGTAAGCAGCATATTCCATTTGAATATTCTGAATTAAACTTTATTCTGAATGGAGCATTTTCTGATTAAGACATGTGGGCTATGCAGATATTATTCAGGTTTTAGGAGCATTCTTTGGACGTGTATACAGCGCAACTCTGTGCGTTGTGGTTGTGCTGCCTGACGACCTATCTTAACCTTAACTATTAGAGATCAATGCCAAACCTTAAGCATCTCACAACCATTAATTTCTTTTAGTGATTTTAACCTTTTACCCATGACGCTCAGTGAACTATCAACTATTTATCAATTACTTTAACTTCTCTGCCCGCATGCTAACTAGCTTTCACGCACTCTTAATCTTAAAATGTGGCATTCAGGTGTTATAACTGACTCATGTGATTGCTTTTTTAATCAAATCATAATTTTTGTTTTTATAAAAATGAGTTGAACTTCTCCATAGTCTTTCCACGTTCCCATGAAATAGAAGCACCCCTGGTTGGGAAACACTGATGTAGACAATACAAATTGTTCTGGTCCACCTGCTTTGTGTCTTCACATAATGACAAACACATTTACAAATTCCTGCACTTACCATAAAGGCCGACCCAGACGTGTATAAAGATACACATCTGAGTGTGTGAGCTTGCTTACTGGCCAGCCAGACGGACACACAATCTACACCGCCGGGTGCTTTTTCCCTTCACATAACAGCTGAAACAACAATTGTTCTGACAGGCTATAAGACCATTGTAAATACAGTTAGAAAATTATAAATATGAATATATATTTACATTGTACTCTTATTTTTATTACCATAATTGATTTTCTTTTGTACAAGGTTTGTTTGATCCATTTTTTTAATATAGTCTGTAGGGGCAGTTGTTACATGAGAATATCTTTAAATTGCTGAGGATTACATGGCCAGACTGTTGAAGCTTTTGAGTGTGCACTGTCTCAAAAGCTTCAACAGTCTGTCTCCCTGTCTCTCACTCACCCTGCAAACCTCAGGGGATGTTCAGTTTGACGAAAAGACCCAAAAAATGTTGGGTTTTTTGATGTTTCATTGGCTTTATACTTGTGCTTGTCCTTTGTACTGTGCAGTGCTTTAAAGCCAGTGGTTTAACGTTTAACCAACACAAACACAGAGAGAGAGCACTCTGAGATTTCACTGAAAAGAACTGCTGAAACAATACAATTGGGCCACAGCCTGTTTCCATCACAGGGGAAATCCTGCTGCCTGGACAGCCACTGATAGGAGTAAGATGAGAGGGAGAGGGACGAGAGAGAGAGAGAGAGAGAGAGAGAGAGAGAGAGAGAGAGAGAGAGAGGAGGAGGAGACAGATAAGAGAAAGGCAAAGTGTGTGGGGGGTAGAAGCGAAGGACATTTGGGATCCAGTCCAGAGGGCAAACACATTGCGGAGGTTACATCAGGATGGAGGGAGTGAAAGAAGTGAGAGTCAGGAGAGAGGGGGAGGTAATGATAAAGAAAGTTCAACGAGAAGGAGAGGCTAAAGACGAGACAACTCAGAAGGCCTTATTGTACCACCTCAGGTCAGGATGCAGCTGAGCAGGAACGCAGTACTTGAAAAACATGTAACTCTGTGTGAGAGTCTTTGTTCATTATTAATCTTGAAAATAAAACACAGATGCAGAGAGAGGAATGTGAAAAGGAAACTTTAATGTGTATTAAAGTTGTTACTACAAAGTCAAGACTGTGAGTTAACAAGATTAATGTCACAATCACTCGTTCAAGAACCCCGTTTTTACCAATAAATATGAAGCAATTATCCAGCAATCCTCAATTCCTCTCTAGCAGCAAGGCAACGGAGATAGAGCACAAAAGGTGGAGGTTCCCAGATGATGTACCGTAATGACTTTGGTGAACATCTGTGGTTTTAAGTGAAATGTCTCAGCAACTGTTGGATGGAGTGGCATGAAATTTGATACACAAATTCATGTCCCCATCCAGATGAATTGCCATAGCTTTGGTGATCCTTTGATGGTCGGTCTGTCTGACGGTCGGTTGGTCCACCAATTCGGTCCAGACTAAGATATCTCAACAACTGTTTGTTGGATTTCCATGAAATGTCACATATGTTCATGGTCCCCAGAGAATGAATATTGACTTTGGTAATTCTCTAACTCTTCCTGTAGCGCCACCAGCATGTTAAAGTTTCCACTTATCTTGTGAAATATCTCTATTGGCACAACATTGTATACAATCATGGTTCCCAGATGATGTACCGCAATGACTTTGGTGGTGGTCTGTGGTTTTAAGTGAAATGTTTCAATAACTGCTGGACGGATTGCCATTAAATTTAGCACACACATTCATGACCACCTCAGGATGATTTGTCATTGCTTTGGTAATCCTCTGACGGTCGGTCAGTCTGTTGGTCGGTCGGTCGGTCGGTCGGTCGGTCGGTCGGTCGGTCCACCACTTTGGTCCAGACTAAGATATCTTAACAACTGTTTGCTGGATTTCCATGAAATATGTCAAAGATGTTCATGGTCCCCAGAGGATGAATCCTAATGACTTTGGTAAGTCTCTGACTTTCTCTCCAGCGCCATCAGCATGTCAAAGTTTCACTTATCCTGTGAAATATATCCATCTACTTGACCGATTGGCACAAAATTGTATACAGACAATCATAGTTCCCAGATGATGTACCCCAAATGACTTTGGTTCTAAGTAAAACGTCTCTGTTGGACGGATTTCCATTAAATTTGGTACACACACTCATCTCTCCCTCAGGATGATTTGTCATAGCTTTGGTGATCCTCTGACTTTTAATCTAGCGCCACCATCAAGTCAAAATGTCAACTTTCCAATACTTTGAATTATGACCAAAAATACCTGCAAAACTAAATACATCATACTGTATGTGCTTATTTGGGGATTCATTAACACTGTAAGACTGTTAGTAGTATTTTAGCTGGAGAATGGCATTGACCAAATAATGTAAGCCACATAAGTAAGCTACACAAGAAACAATGCAGCTTCTGTTCACTTCTGAAGTGCAGCATAAACCATCCTATTATTACTGATTTGGGATTTTCCACAGATGGAAAGTACAAAAAGTACAAAATAAGTTATCCTGCTGCAACCTATCCATCTATTCTGATGTATTTAGTTTTTTTCCACAGTGCTGAAACCTCACTTCCCAAAGTCCTGAGAGCAAGCAGTTAGCTCCACCAACCAGAAATAATTCAATAAAAACACCAAGTCTCAAAAAAAGAGAGTCCTTTTCATTGGTGGCAGAGAATCAGCTAATATCAGTGAATACGGTCTGCTGCCTGACTTAGAATCTGTATATCATTTATATGAGACAGATTATTACAAAAACCCATATTAGAAATTATTACTTGATTTATTATAAATTGGATGTGGCTACTTTTTGGCAATATTTACTGGCTTCTCCTGGGCCGCTGCCTCTATACATGTGAGGACAATGCTGAATAAGTACTGGATGTGACCTCAAATGACCAAATGTCCTGAACGGAGGCAGCAGCAGGATATCCCAACCTCATGTTAAATAGTGACTCAAACAGTATGGGTTCCTTCGTGCTAATTCTCCCATACATTCCTACACAGAAAATTACTTTGGCAAACTCCCATGCTGTGGTTACCCCCTTTATAACGTGGCGACCAGAGAAGAAAAGCAGACCCATTTCATCCAGCGCTCACTTCCAGCCATATTGAAACATTTAAGGGTTCTGTATTAAACACTATTTGAAAGTATATAAAACAGAATTCACCATGGTCTGACTTTTGCCGTGGGATTTGACTCTGAAAATAAGAGCTTTAATTTAAACGAGATAATAACTTTTAATGACTTCACGTGTTTTTAACCCTAACTTAATCCGTCTATTTGGGACAATGGGTGAAGTCATACACGAGGATCCCTGCTGTCAGGTGGGGGCACTAGACCACTATACTTATGACTCTTTCATGTGCTGTAATTCAGAAGAAAAGCGGTCATGAATAGATGAATGAGCCAAAGTGGATAAATATTTCAGAATGTGCCAGTGGAACATTGAGTGTAAACAAGCGACTGAACAACTTGTCCTTATTTTGCGTCCTCTTATTTCATCACCAGAGTGAAAGAATCATGAAAGAATAAGAAAGACTGTATAAGTTTGTAGACAACATTTGGAGAAAGAAACCCAGAAAAAAATGGAAGAAAGTAAAGAAAAAATCCTCAAAAACAGGTTTGTTACGTGCCATGTTAGTCCCTAGAATGACCCACCTTAACCTTTCCCTTGCGTCTGCATTCAATCAAAAAATAAACTGCACAAGATCAACCAGTTAGATCAGATTATATCCAACTTTATTGACGGCCAAGGTTTGACATATACAACAGTACATAAAGACAACATTAGCGGCCATAAAAAGTCAGACTATGGTGGTGTTTTATGATCCGGTTCATCCTCCTTAGGTGCCTCTCTGAGCCAGCCAGCGCCAGGGGACTGATTTACTTGTCACACAAGGGGGACATATTTAGACGTGGTGTGCTTGAGATAGTAGGCGGTAAAGCTGGCAGGGCAGAAAATGACCCAGACAGTGGGAGTGTGGAGGACTAAAGGGGAACACGTAAGACACACCGGTTAACCTCCTGCCATTAAAGCAGCTGTGATTTCTGACCAAGGGCCAGGGGACAATGGACTGCACTACACTAATTACACACCCTGACATGGATAATAGGAAATGTACTCGCTCTTTATGAGGACGAACAGACATCCGTAGATCTATCTTTAACAATTTGTAGTTGGAGCAGAAATAAAAGGTCTTAAATGTAGCTTTTCAGACATGTGGTCTGTGCAGTAAAAGTAAAAAGGTCCTATTAAATCTGTCTGCTAATGACTGCAGGGAGGAAAGACTGCTAGGTACCAAAGTACATGACTCAGTGAGACGGACTTGGCCCAACACTCAACACTCACTTCAGGTAAATAACGCAGCTTTAATGCATTTCTTAAACGAGTAATTATGTCTATGTTTATATTAACCTGCCCAGGTGTCAAATTTTAACTCCCACTAATCAAAACTATATGTTTATGTGTGCTATATAGGACAATTTATAGGGGACCGGACCACCAACCAGAGACCACCAAGAGGCCCCAGACTGAGAAGCAAAATGACAGACAGAAGACTTTCCACCATGAGTGCACACACGCATGGAAAAATATATAATTTGTTTTCAAATAACAGTTTTCATTTACTTTTTCCAAGTTTTTTGAGCTCACAACTTTCTCCAGTTCGAAGCCACAGATATAAGAGCTCCGATTCAGCTGCAAAAATGTGTGACGGTAATTTTAATTTGTTCATGTCATATCATATAACATGGTTATTTTGAAGCTGGTTGAAAGTGAATAAACTTGGTTTGCAAAATAGAATATAATAGAATAAAAGAGCCTTTTACCTTTACTGTATCACAAAATAGTATTTTGAAGTCAGACAAACTTTAAAAACCTTAAATGCCAGAATAGAATAGAATTTTGTATGAATAATCTTTTTTTTTTTCCCCCATAAGGGAGAAGAGACAGTGTCATTTTCATTTGCTGTAAGCATGAATTAAATAAAATAGATTTTAAAATACATTTTTTAATGAAATTCACAGGCTATTAGAGCTCATTCAACATTACTTTTAAGGGCTTCTACAAGGTTAAAATTAAGACTATACGTTTACAAAAAGCTAAAGTAGGCTAAATAGAAAAAGTGTATTAAAGAAAAGTCAGAAAACAGATGAATAGTGGAGCTGTTTTGCAACAAAGTCATTTGCTTAAAATGTATTATTGACATCTTTTACAAAGATTTTGCATTATATTCCTATTCTTATGACAGAAAATTTGAGGAAAATGTATATGTATATAAATGTATATATCATAAATGTATTGATTATTCTAGCCATATTCTATATACATTAGTATAAGTTAAAAAGCCCAAAGGCCCCTTTTTACACTTTTTTAACAAAGTTTTTGAAATGTACATAAAAAAAATATTGTCCCAATACAAGGCCATAAAAATTGTAAGGGCATGTGTTGTGTAAAATATCCTATGTGTGTAAATATAGGCTAAATTACAAATTGCGCTTTAAATATTTATTTTTTATTTTTTATTATTTATTCAATTGTTATATTTTTATTATTTTTGCTCTGTGTTTCTAATCATCAAAATGTTGCCTTTTTTTCAAAAAATATTTATTAAAAAAAAAAAGAAATAGAGCAACATCCAGCAGCATCACTGTCTGTCCCACCACTGACAGTAAAGCGGGTAACCAGATATTCAAAAACAATACGTCATCCCACAATGCACCGCGCTTACGCTCTCCTCTTGCCTGCCTTGCAAGCATTACCTCATCCCACAATCCACCGCGAGATTCAGAATCTTCTAGTGTGGTCGTCAAGGCAACGCACCGCCTTTATCGGTGGGCGTGGTCCGACACGCCCCCTCAGCCAACTAGCCAATGGGAGAGCTCCGTCATGACATCATGGCTATTTTTGGAGAGGCAGCGGCAGCAGATAATAAGGGTTTGCCTCCACGCTGCTCGGCTCAGAGTATATACACACAGCCAAGGCAGAGGAAGCACCACAGACGGAGACACTGTCGGTGCCTGAGGAGAGAAGTTAGAGCGCTTTCTCATTCACTGACTCAATACAAGAAGTCTGGATACTTTGAACAAACTCTGAACAATCCACCACCAGCTGGCTGAAAGAAAGTAAGTCCTGTTTTGGGAAGCTTTTACGGACAGAGAGGAGCTTTTACGCACAATTTTGGGAAGCTTTTACGCACAGAAAGGACGTTTGGAAACCAAGCTAAGAAGAGCAGGAGAGTTCAATAGAAGACTTTTCTAGATACTTTGGTTTCCTCTTCCATGTATACCAAGATGGAAACTACTTTCTATGACGACTCACTGAACGCTTTCTCCCAGCACGACAACAACACCACCGTGTCCGGCTTCGGATACAGCAGCAACGCCAAAGTGCTGAAACACAACATGACACTGAACCTCACCAACCCAACCATGAGCACTCACCTGAAAGCTCACAAAGCCAGCAGCGACATCCTCCTCACCTCTCCGGACGTGGGCTTGCTGAAGCTGGCCTCTCCGGAGCTGGAGCGACTCATCATCCAGTCCAGCAACGGACTCATCACCACGACACCGACACCAACCCAGTTCATGTGTCCGAAGAATGTCACCGACGAGCAGGAGGGTTTTGCAGAAGGGTTTGTGCGAGCTTTGGCTGAGCTGCACCACCAACACATGCCGGCATGCACAGGTAGTAATGCCAGCATCACCTCCACCTCGGCTCCTCAGAGTGTCAACACCGCGTTGCCACCGGTTACATCCGTTACCGGAGCAACCATGCGCTCAGACTCACCAGTTTATGAGGATTTGAACACTTTCAACCCATCCATCAGCACCGTTTCTGCACCAGACTACACCACATCAGCTCCGATTATGAGCTTCACTTCTGCAGCCCAGCCACAGCTTCCTATCTACTTGCAGCAGCCATCCTCTCGGCTCACTGCGCTCAAAGAGGAGCCCCAAACGGTGCCGGAGATGCCCGGTGAGACGCCTCCTCTCTCTCCGATCGACATGGAGAACCAGGAGCGCATCAAGGCGGAGAGGAAGCGCATGAGGAACCGCATCGCAGCCTCCAAGTGCCGGAAGAGGAAGCTGGAGCGCATCTCCAGGCTGGAGGATAAAGTGAAGAACCTGAAGTCGCAGAACTCAGAGCTCGCATCCACAGCCAACATGTTGAGAGAGCAGGTGGCTCAGCTGAAGCAGAAGGTGATGAACCACGTTAATAGTGGATGTCAGCTCATGTTGACGCAGCAGCTCCAGACCTTCTGAAGAGGTTGAAGTGAGGAGAGAGAAAGAAAGAAACTGTTTGAGTTGAACAAAACGCTGTCCTGTGATAGTGAGTGGCTGTATCTCCTGAAATCATGATTTTGGGATGATGTGGAGTCACACTGGCAGGACTAAAGTTCGCACTAAATAGTTCCTACCTGAGTGATGCGCGCTCCTCAGGTGGTGCGTCCCAGAGAGGAGTCTCTGGACAGTGACAGCAGCCATGAACCAGATGGAGAGTATGGAAAACCCTTTGAGCGTTTATTCCATATCCTTGATATCAGACGTCAGTGTCAGCACTAGTTTTTTTCTTTTTTACATTTTCATTTTTATTTATCATTGTTGTAGGTCTATGGTACGATGGTACGATGGTGTATAAGGGCCACATTGAGGAAAAAACAAATAAATTTCGAGAATAAAGTCAGAAGTTTATTATGATTATCAGTATTATGAGAATAAAATCATAATATTAGTATATATATATGTATAGTAGTATAGTAGTAGTAATTTTACTTGGACATATTCACCTCACTAGTTAACTAGTAAGGTCAAAAAGACCACAACTAGTGTTACTAGTGGACATTTTGGCCCTTACTAGTTAACTAGTGAGCATTTTGGCCCTCACTAGTTAACTAGTGCAGAAAAATGTAGGTCACAAGTTGACTAGTTGGGACTTTGGTCCTACTAATGTGGTGCACAGTCTCACTAGTAAGCTTCTGTTGGAACTAGTTGGATAAAAGTGCCACTAGTTGCTGAAAAACAGTGACTAGTAAGAGTTTTTGTTCAACTAGTAAGACAAAATGTCCAACTAGTGGAGGACACTGACGTCTGATATCAAGGATATGAAATAAATGCTCAAACTGCTTTCCGTAGGAGGCATGCAAGCAGGATAACTTTCTGTTTCATGCTGGGGTTTTTTTTACAGAACTGGACTGGACTGAAGTTTTTCTTGATTTACACCCAGCTCTGCATGGACCTTAACATGACCATCAAAGGAAGAAATTCAGTATTAGAGGAGTTTTAAGAACCTGCAATAGAGACTTTTCTTGCTGTAGCCATAATGGCCTCAAAAAACTTGGGCGTGTTGGCCAACTTGGCAAAGTTGTAACAAAAAGCTGCCTGACTTCTGAGTTATACAGTACAATGTACTTTTTGTTTCTTAATTGTAAGAAATCCAGTTAGAAAAAGCTTCAAGATTTACTTGTTTTTCTAAAATTGTTTAATGGGGTTTCACTCATTGTTATATGTATATAAGATCAACTTGGAGTACTTATGTTTACCATTTGTAATAAGAATACTGTATAATTTTTTTTAATGTTTTTTTTGTTTTCTGAATACTTCAGAAACTAATCAATATTTAAGAAAATAAACCAGATGAAATGAAGCAATATTGTCTCTGTGTTCTTGTTAAGTTGTGTGTGACAGATGGAAAAAAGTGGGTGTGCCATGTCAGGAGCTCAAACAATAAAACATGTTGCAACATGTTGCAAGAGCTGCCAGTTCCCAGTACCTCAAGGTAAATTCCATTAGTGCTGGTATTGATCCAGGCTAAGTGATTGTGTTCCAGGCTCATACTATACTGATGGAGGCCAATACTGCCAAGTCCGGGTTGTGGAGGCTTAAGATCATGATCACTTTATGTCTCAGACCTACCTGAAGAGTATAAATACCATACAAAACCTTCCATTGTTCTCAGGTGTTAACACAATATGACACTATAATTATAATTTACAGAGTTACAACATGGTGGAATAAACAATATATCTCAACTGAAGACATCTGTCACTAATTTGACACATAATGATGGGGAAAATCAGGCCATCCTCTGTGCTATTGCACCATACAGTTATTCAACATCCCTTCCTGCCCTGTTGTAAATTAAGAATGCCCCATGCAGCATGTCGAAATAAACTCAGATAAAGTTTTATTGCAAATAAAGAGATATAGGCCACGTCATCAGTAACATATTATTGGATATCAACTCAATAAAGATACCACTGGGAGAGAATATTCTGGATACATAAGCTCCTCTGGAAAAAGTAGCTGAAAGGACCAAAAAATAATCAAAATGTAAACAAAGGAAATAACTCTTAACACCAAAACACAAGAGACAGGCCTTTAGAGACAAAGCTGTTAAATGTTTCTTTCCATCAGTAATAAATCCATCCAAATATGTTCAGTCATGACCAGTTGAGAAACAATATCATTTTTCTTCAGTTATGTAGGCTAATTTTTTTGTAGTATTTTATGAAGTTAATCTGTATACAACTGAAAGTAAGCAAACATGATTATTATAAACATTATTATAACATTATAAGCCTCGTTCCTGCATTTAAATAATACAATTAAAGCAGGTGAATGTGGCAGGACAGGTCAGATATGGCATTCAGGATGTTGTACACTCATAAGTCACCAGTGTGTATAATGAGACACTAGGAGGCGACACAGACCAAGTTACCTGAAAGATGAAGTGAAATGTTCTTCATGCCTCCACACAGCAGCTATAGCAGTGTTGGCTCATCAGTTGTGGCTTTAAATGAACAAAGGCATGACCAGAAACAGGACTGGTTATTAAATATGGAAGTTTGAAGGAATAAATGTGAAACTATTCTGTTTCTACTATTCTGCTTTTTTCCCCCCTTTCTTTCATTTTGTCTTTTTTTTCATTATATATACATATATATATATGTAATTTACAGGAAAAAATAGAGTAATTTATATATATATATATAAAATATAGAAATAAATAAAATGAATGTAAGTGCCATGAATAAATCTGTAAAATAATAAGAAAATAAATGTGGAAATATAAAGAACCATACATAAAAGAATAAATCAGTAAATAAAAAAGCAATAGGGAAAATAAAGAGATGAAAAAAAATAAATGGCATTAAATTATATATAAAAAAAATATCTATTTATATATATATATATAAATATATATATAAATAAAAATATGCTTTTATGCTTCTAATTATTATTATTATATATTTTGTTATTTCATTATATTTCCACATTTATTTATTTATTTATTATATATTAATTTATTTCTCCTGTAAATCCATAGGGAATATTTTCACAACATCTTTTGATATATAAATGCTGCTAATTCAGCTGTTTGTCTGTTGTTTTATCTTAAGAAATTCATACACAAATGAAATTACATTAGGGTAATTCAATATACATTATTATATACAATTAAATTGTTAACCAATTAAGAACGTTAATGGTTTATTCAAATTATTTTGTTATGGCTTAATAGAGTATTATTATCATTAGAAGTAGTAGTAGCAGTAGTAGTACTAGTAGTAGTATATTCAATAATTTATTGCCATATCAACTGCAGTTGATTTGGAATCATAATCATATAGCCTAGCACACACAATAAATATATATATATATAATTATAATTATAATGAGGACTCTATAATTTCTCTATAAATCTGCTTTATCCTGCTCTGATTTCTCAAACTTGGAGCAGCATGACATCATTCCCGGAACTCGGAGTCCTCCACTACCATATAAGGAGAGGGAGCGCTCGGAAGATCTACGTCACGACGGAGGAGGCGTGTATTACTGGAAGTGAGTCTCCTCTTTAATCTCTGCATAATACTGTGAGGAGGTAAGCCCTAACAAGTTCTCCACGGGGGACACCGGACAGCCCAAGGGCGAATCAATGAAGAGATTAAAACGGCAACAAAACCTACCCTCTATTGCATGTAAAATAAGTATATAAATAAAAATGTTAACATAGAAAATCACAATGAAAACACAATATCTACATCTTATTCCACAGTAACTGTAGCCTACATCTGTATAATAACTGCAAATCAAGTACTGCACAATTTTTGAGGTCGTGTAGGGTGGAGTCAGATAAAATGTGCCACTTTTTTGGTAAATGTTTTATAAGACCATCAAATAAGCTCTGCATGAGATCTAGTGGTATTTTTATAAATTTACACGGGTCTCTTAAGTATCTATTTGTTAAAAAAATGTGAAATAGTATAATAGTTTTGGGATTATGAGAGTTAGAGTATCAGCAAGTTCCCTCTTGAGCTACAACACAACAATCAGGTAAAATGGGCTAGTATAAAAAGAGCACATGCAACACATTAATTTCAGCTGAAATAATTTAAATTTTAGCAGTAAATTAACACTAAACACTTCAAATGACATAAAGTAATAACTGAGTTTTACACCCTTAAGTTCTGTGTAATTTCTGTGTAAAAGGGTATGGGTGTATGTGGCCCATATTAGTTGAAAATAGTGACCCATTTTATTTGACATGGATAAGATGAAATGGGCCATAACAGCCGTGCTACAGAAATGCTAATGAAAACTAACATTAGGCCTCATGCAGGAAGCGATATACGAACAAATATCTACTTATTGGTCCATATTAGTTGAAAATAGTGACCCAATCTACCTGACATGGATAAGATGAAATGGGCCAGTACCTAAAAATGACTTTTTTTCAAAAGAAATCCACAGGGTTTTGTTTTTTTTTTATTTCAACTTTTTTATCTGAAAGAGCCTGTCAAAATATTGCCCATAAATATTTTTGCTTTGTTTCTAATCTTACTTATAATTGCTTTATAATCCTTAAATCCATTAAAACATTGAGAATAATAATTCTACAGTAATTAAGCTCAGAAGAAACTTTGATAATAATAATGTACTATCATAACAGCTGTGCTGCAAAAATGCTAATGAAAACTAACATTGGGCCTCATGCAAGAAGCGATATACAAACAAATATCTACTTATTTTTGTTCATATCCACTATTTGTTCTTATTTTTTTAGAACCCTTAGGTTTCTGGGATTCACCAGATTGCTCTTCTCTTAGAGAACATTTTACGAGCGGTCGAGAGCACTCTTACTCCATCTATCTGCTGAAGTTGCACACGGCACAACACCTGCCCTTAGTGTTTAGGGGGCGTTACCTATGCTAATAATCGGCCACATGCCTCCTATTTATAATCATCATTCAGCACACCTGGTAAGAGCAGATTTGGATGGTGAAGAAAGTTTGGTGTATCTTAACTTATCTTTTCTCTTAACAGAAAATATAAGAGAAATGTAAGAGCATGTTGCTGCACGAGGCCCATTGTTAGTTGGTTACATGATCTCACAAAGGGCAGGTTGAGCTGGACAGATCTGTGTGGTGAATGTCTGTATTTTGTTGCTAGGGCGAGGTGGTTCACTTAGCAATAAGGTATAAAACACACAGCCAGAACCACGAGTTACAACATTTACTTGCTGCGTGTGAAAGCTCAAGAAAGTCTTTATTTTCCCCGCAAATTTAAAATGTTCAACATACTCAAGGGTTTTGATGCAGTAGCGGCATCAACCTACATCAACCCCTACGCAGTGGATGTAATCCGGTCAAAGAGAAGGGATCTGGTTTATGGGATCTCACACACCGAGGATCTACTGGATCTCCTCGTCACGGAGGGGGTCATTACAGCAGCGAAGAGGTCCATCGTCTTGACCATCAGGACTCGCAAAGATCAAAACTCCAGGGTCCTGGACATCCTGGAGGCCAGAGGTGAAAGGGCATGTCGCAAATTCTTCCATCCGTGTCTTATGCTGGCAGAACCCCACCTCTACCAGCGAATCAAGACCTACGTGGGTGGTGTGAATGAACGTATTCGAGACACGAGGAGGCAGCTTATTGGGTATTTGCTGGAGAGGGACCAGGAGGGGATGGATGACATTATTGAGAGAGCTGTCACTCAGAAGACTTTATTTACCACCGAAGGAACTAAGAAAACTAGCTCTGAAAAGGAAGACAGAATGACACTTTTAAAATCAGAGGAGCACAAACCAGCACAACCAGAAAATCTCATCCACATGATTGCTTCAGGCGGGGAGCTAGTACTGCTGGAGGAGCTCTTAGAAGACACTGATATTAACACTGTCAACTCCTCCAATGAGACTCTATTACATGTAGCTGCAGAGCACGGTCACCTGTCTATTATTGAGCTCTTGATCCGTAGAGGAGCCAGACTGGACCTGCAGGATAATAAAGGTCACACTGCTCTTCACAGAGCAGCTAGCAGGGGTCACACTGAGATAGTCAGGGCCCTCGTAGAGGCCGGGGCCCCCATCTACACTCTGGATCTGCAAGGCAAAGCCCCTATTCACTTGGCGGTGGAAAATGAGCACCTGGATTCTGTGGAGGTCCTGGTGAAGGAGGAGGCCAAGCAGTCCGAGAGCCACACACATGACATGTTTCTTCACACGGCAGCTGTGGAAGATAACTGGAGGTTGGCTGAGTTGCTGCTGCAGAGCGGGGCCGCTGTCAACGCCAGAAACAACCATAAAAAAACACCTCTGTTTTATGCAGTGTCCAGGAACAACGAGAAAACGGTGACAGTCCTCCTAAACGCGGGGGCTAAAGTTGACTATGATGTTATAAATGAGGCTGTTAAACTCAATAAAGAATCATTTCTCCGTCTGCTGCTTGGTAAGTCTTTTCACCTGTCATTTTATTTAACATCTTGAAGAAGGCTACTATGGAGTCATAGGAGTGCCATAAAAAAAAGAATAAATTTGTAAGAAGCACACATAAAAGAATAAACGAGTAAATAATAAAAGCTATAGGGAAAATAATAAGGAAAAATAAAGGGATGAAAATAAATAAATAACATTAAATATATATTAAATTATATACATACAGAGAGATAGAGTAATTTAAAAACAAAAAATAAATACATATATTTTTAAATGTATAAATAAATACAATAAATGTGAGTGTAAGTGCCATGAATAAATCTGTAAAAGAATAAGAAAATAAATGTGGAATATAAAGAAGGAAGAAGACCATACATACAGTAACTGCAAATCAAGTACTGCACAATTTTTGAGGTCGTGTAGGGTGTAGTCAGGTAAAATGGGCCACTTTTTTGGTAAATGATTTATGAGACCATCAAATAAGCTATGCATGAGATCTAGTGGTATTTTTTATAAATTGGCATGGGTCTCTTAAATATTTATTTGTTAAAAAAAATGTGAAATAGTATAATAGTTTTGGGATTATGAGAGTTAGAGTATCAGCAAGGTCCCTCTTGAGCTACTACACAACAATCAGGTAAAATGGGCCAGTATAAAAAGAGCACATGCAACACATTAATTTCAGCTGAAATAATTTAAATTTTAGCAGTAAATTAACACTAAACACTTCAAATGACATAAAGTAATAACTGAGTTTTACACCCTTAAGTTCTGTGTAATTTCTGTGTAAAAGGGTGTGGGTGTATGTGGCCCATATTAGTTGAAAATAATGACCCATTTTATTTGACATGGATAAGATGAAATGGGCCATAACAGCCGTGCTACAGAAATGCTAATGAAAACTAACATTAGGCCTCATGCAGGAAGCGATATACGAACAAATATCTACTTATTAAAAGAATAAATATGTAAATAAAAAAGCAATAGGGAAAATAATAAGGAAAAACAAAGGGATGAAAATAAGTAAATTGCATTAAATTATATATATATATTTAAAAAATAGATAAATATATTTTTAAAAATATATACAGAAATATATACACACCTAAATGAACAAATAATATGAAAATAAATGAAAATGCTTTTAATTATTATCATATATTTTGTTATTTCATTATATTTCCACATTTATTTATTCATTTATCTATTACTTTATATATTTCTACATTTATTTTCTTATTCTTTTACAGATTTATTCTTTTTTAAGGCACTCTTATGACCCCATCACCATGCATTAGACTTTGTTTTTTGAGATGTTACAAGGAAGCTGCAAACATACAAGCTCACACTACATCTTGTTTTAAACTCTAGATAATCCCAGAAGGGCTCTGAGTGAAGAAACCCTGGGCTCTGCTCTATTCTCAGCTGTTAAACAGAACCATGATGGAGTGGTAACTGCTCTCCTAGACAGCGGAGCAAACGTGAACATGGTAGACAAACAGGGGTACACTCCTCTCCTTTTGTCAGCTGAGCTGGGGCACACCGAGGTCTTCAGGTAAACTGTCTGACAACGACTAAATGTTGCTAAAACACAGTGACGTGACTCTTCTACACATTCACATTGAGGGGAATCTGATAGCTGTGGGGTATTATTATCAGTGACACATTGCTGACTGCCACGGTGTATTTTTATACTACCACCAGGGGGAACTGGTGTAAGATCATTTTACACACAGAACATAGAATATAAACATATCTCAAACATCCAGCACACACACATATGGGGGTATAATGTCCATATTCGTCTTCCTATATAAAATCATATATTCCATATGGTCTTTATAAATGTTTTGCATTGTGTCTCATTTGTTGGCATGGATGTTTTTTTTTTACCTTTTATTTATTCAAGGGGGAGGTTTACTGAGAGCAATGCTCTCTTTTTCAAGAGCTAACATTTCAGGGTCTTTCACATTCATAACCTTCCAAGTGTGAATGTGCAACTGTGGTGGTAATGAGGGGGGAGCTTTTCACTTTCACCACCCAGATTTATCCTGCTGGTTCAGGGGATTGAACTAGCAACCTTCCAGTCTCAAGCTCACTTCTCTGACCTTTAGGCCACCACTGTTGATGTATTTGAACATTATATGCACTGATTTTAAGATGTTTAACTGTAACGTGAAATTTCTCATAGGAAGGCATATAAATACCACGACATTACACAGATGTTCCAGAGTCATGAGTACGCATTTTAGCCTTTTTTGCATGTCACTGTTACGTCACCCAGACGTCCACACTTAGGTTTAGGCAACAAAACCGGGAAAATGTCATGGTTGGGTTTAAAATAAGTAAGAAAACAAACAAAAAACTCCAACTACGGAAAACACAACACAAACGTCAATAAAGAACGTCACTAACGTAACTTACAAAACAAAACACCGGTCTATAATGATCTCGAACACAGGTCTCCTGGCTACAGTCCAGTGTTTGTTGGGCCCATCGACCTCCCCACCTACCTTACCGTAGCATTTATTCACGTATCCATTTACGTTGCAGTCAGTGCAGGACACACGGTGTTCAAATGACACGCGGAAATCAAGAAAGGCATACTTATTGCACACTAAACGCCATGTGCATTATTGTGGCATTAATACGCCTTTTTGTGCAAACTATCAATGCCCATCAAGGGACTGGTATTGAAAATTAGCTTTGGCTAAATACACATGTACAGTACATTGGACACTGCTTCTGCAGTTGTCAATGTTTCTCTGTACTTTGTTCCTTACAAATGAACAAACAAACAAACAAATAAATAAATAGTGCAGCTCTTTTATTACTGATATTACTAGCCACTGCTAATCAGTCCATATTTACTTTGAGTCAGTCCTTTTTCTGTGTTGCAGGAAGTTTTTGTAACTCAATCTGACCTCATTTTTTTTTTCATTTCAGAGTGCTGGTAGCAAAACAGGCCAACGCGGATGATACTTTATCCGACCTCTCCTCAGCGTTGCACCTGGCTGTCCACAGTGGCAGTGTGCCCATAGTGCAGATGTTGCTGGAAAAGGGATTAGACCCGAACATTACTGGACCTAAAGCCCAAACCCCTCTACACCTGGCAGCTCAGTGCAATAGGCCAGAATTAGTTGGTCTGTTGTTGACAGCTGGAGCACAGGTAACTGTAAAACCAGTTGGTTGTTAGTGTCCATTTTTTTGTGTATAGAGATTGAGAGTTGTGTGTCATTTCTTTAGGTAAATGCAATAGCCCAGGATGGGCTGACCCCTCTGCATATAGCCAGTCAACAGGGCCATGCAGACCCAGTGATTAAGCTTCTTCAAGGCAAGGCGGACCCAGGAGTGAAAGACCGGCTGGGGAGGACAGCCTTGCACTGGGCAGCCTCTTCACAGGGAGGAAGTCGTGTGGTAGACTTGCTGTTGTCGGCCAAAGCCAACCCAAACACCGCTGATAACGAGAAAAAAACTGCTCTGCACCTGGCTGCGATGGATGGGAAGGTAGATGCTGTGACCTCACTGTTGTCCCACAAGGCAAAGGGCGGGGCTAAAGACATGGATGGCTCCACGCCTCTCCATTACGCAGCAGCTGGTGGGCATGCCAGCGTGGTTTCAGCTCTTCTACAGTCACTCAACAACAAGGGGATAGAGGAGAGGAACGCGTGGAGGAAAACGCCACTTCATGCTGCAGCCGAGAAGGGCCATGATGGTGTGGTGGTGCTGCTCCTGGAGGCCGGGGCAAAGATCAACAACACGGATCACAGTAAAGACACTCCTCTGCACTGTGCTGCACGAGGTGGACACCAGGAGGTGGTGAAGAGGCTTGTAAACTGGGGCCAAGCTGGGCACATGGGGCGGCGGAAGAAGGTGAATTTGCAGGCTACCAATAATGTTGGGAAGACACCTCTGCAGGTGGCAGAGAGTGGAGACACAACAGAACACGAGAGCATTGCAACTTTACTCATGAGAAAGATGTTTCTTATCAAATAAAGGGTGTGATAAATAAAGTGAGTGATAAATAAAGTCGGCTTAAAGTTACTACGAGGAACTTTGCTTTTGTGTTGATTATGATGGTCCCTATGGACAAAAGCGGCAGTGTTTCCGAGCACCAGAGTCCCTTTAGTAAACTTCTCATTTTACTGCAGCAGGGTCTGACAGTCCTGGTCCAACAAACACAAGGCTTTCATCCAGGAGGCCGCTGTTCGTGTCCGTCACGTTTCACTTTAACTTTATAATTAGCTGTTTGTTTGTGTCCCGTGTTCACAACAAACACTAGTCATATTTTCACTGTAAAAACTTAGTCATTTTAAGCCCAACTATGTATTATTTTCCTAAACCTAACTAACTGGTTTTGTTGCCTAAACCTAAGCAAGTGCTTTTGTTTAATTCACAACATTAACCGTGTGTTTACTGCAACCGAAAAGTGGCGCAGAGGGGTCTGAAAAAGCGTCAGTATCTTACGAGTTGGTATGAGAACGTGTTGTCATATCCTGTGAAAGGTATTGAGGACATGTTTGGTTTGGGGTTTTTTTGCTTAAATTAACGATAGAAACAAAACAAATAATACAGAAATAAAAGAATGAAATTATGTAAGTCTTGTTTGGACATTAGAATAGACTGCAAAGGTTGGTTGTTGAGGGCTTTTATCTTCTGTAATGAAGTAAAGATGTCCAACACTCTCCACTCGCCAATAAAGTTATTCTTGAACACTGAACCAAATAAAGTCCTGGTTCTGAAATAGACTCCATGAAAGGAGAATTTAGTTTTGGGGTTAATATCATATTTCAAGTCAGAACCATGTCCTCTTAAAGATAAGGAAAAAGAAATAGACACGTGATTGTCACTTTCATTCAAAAAAGCAGATTTTTAGTTCATTAATTTTATTCCATGGTCGGTCGGTTGTGATGTTCAGTGCTGTGTTTTCTATTTTAATTCGTAATGTTGTTGAAAAGTGTTAAAAAATTTGCTCACAATTATTCTGTATTTCACATCCCCTTTATCGACAAAATATCTGCAAAGATTCAAGTCTTGCTGGATGATTATAGTCTGATGAAGGTAACTGCTGGTGTTTCACACCCTGCCTTTCCTATTATGTGTTTCTTTCTGTATGATTGTAAAAAAAAACGAACAAAATTGCAACGACACTGAAACCAAAACCACTGGAGACTGAAGAAGGTCGTGGTGGGATTTTTTTTCTAGCTTATGCAACATTTGCAGTTCTTGGTAATTGTTTTGCATCCCCCACATCACTTTTCCATTGTATTTGTGCCTGTGGTTAATCTCTTGCATCAGAAAATGCTTTGTCACAACGATAGATTGACACATTTTTATTTTAACAAGGCCCAAAGTATAATGATATTATGTATAACATGTTTGTAGCAAATGCAAAGACAGTTGACAAGAAACGAAAAGTATGTCAGAGAAATCAAAAACCTGTAGGCAACTTTAATATAAAAAAAACAACCTGATCTTTAATGTTGACATTTTATTATACATTGCTGTCAGACTCCATTGTATGGACGCTGGAGAGATTGATGAAAATATGTACAGTGGTCTGTTATAAATTATTAATCATTTATTCTGGCTTTAAATTACGTAACTATTTCAAAATCAATCAATTTATTCATCATTTAAAGACATAATAATAATTAATTGATTAATCACTTACATTTATACAGTGTTTGTTTAAGTATGTGAGTGGTAAATAGTAAGACATATTTAAATAGAAAAATTAAATTAAATTAAATTAAATTAAATTAAAACTTTATGTGTTACAAAATGCATTCTAAACTTCATAAAATGTCCACTAACAACATTGTTTCCAGAGTTCCAACTCTATTTTCTAATCCAAGAAAAAGATCCCCACTGATGTTTTGGGAACGCTTGATGACATTAAACATATTCAAACGTGGTCAAAAATCAGAATCATATTATTTAGTTATCCATAAGCGAAACTTTGGGGTGAAGCTCTGAATGTGATTAAAAACTTAAAGTTTCTCGGAGTCGCTTGGTAGCCGAATGGTTATATGGCACGCCACATAACTGCAACATCTCAGGTTTGATTCCAATTGGGGATCTTTGTTGCACGTACCCTTACTTTTTCTTCAAAGAAACGAAACATTAAAGTCTTTTTAAAACACATTACACCATGCAGATAATTAAAAAGAATCAAGCTTTTCTAAAACATCAGTGTGACTTCCATCAGCAGCTACTGACGGGTTCAAACTCCTCTGAGACTTTCCAGCTGAGATATGAGTCATACAAGTTAAAAACATTGATCAAATATTTTTACTCTTCGTCCTAAAAGAAGAACTAAACGTGTGTCACTCAGACAACTTTTGTCCAGTTTGGACTGATTTCCTCCGGTGAAACGTTTTTGCACAATCACACTGATTCATTAGGCTCATTCAACACAGACTTTTCACAATAAGAGACACCTTTATGAAACAGCCCTCTGAGGGTTGACAGAAAGAAAACACAAACCACACAGGTGGATCTAGAACTCACAACTTTCAGACTGTAGAGCACTCACTCTACCAGCTGAGCTATGAGTCAATATAGATTCATTGTAAGGGGGGCGCTCCATATTTCTGGGGCTTCACAGCAGGTTTCACATCATGTAATGGATAAGTATATTACAATATATTAAAGTGTTTTATCGCTTGGGTTTTTTACTCTTAAAACTAATGTTTTTTTCTGTTTTTTTTTGAGCCAATCCTATCTTTCCTATTATGGATTTTTAATAGATCATCTGCATGTTTTGAGGGGTATCAGAAGGAAAAGACAAATTATTCCGGGGGTATTTGAACCCACAATTTTCTAACTGTGGAGCAGGTTCTCTACCAGCTAAGTTGTCAAGACTTTGTGGTTTGATTTCAGTTTTACAATGCACGTGCAAATTCAGAGGGTTGCTCCATATTTGTGGAGCTTCACGGCATGTTCCAGGTTTTTTAATTGATAAATGAATATATTAAAGGGCATTAATTGGTTATCTTAGTTATTTAAAAACTAATGTTTTTTTCTGGCTTTTAATTTTGGCCAATTGTATCTTTCCTATTAAGGGTTTTAATGGATTATCTGCATGGTTTAAGGGGTTTTAAGAGTTGACAGAAGGAAAAGACAAACTGTACAGGGGTGGTTGAAACCCACAACCTTCAGACTGTGGAGCAGCTTCTCTACCAGCTGAGCTAACTGGACTCAGAAGTGAGGTGACTCTCAGGCAGAACAAATGAATAAAACTGAAAAATGTCAGTTTGTCAGTGTGAACAGGTTTCAGTGTGAGCAGGTTTCAGTGTGAACAGGTTTCAGTGTGAGCAGGTTTCAGTGTGAACATGTCTCAGTGTGTAAACTTTGTTTCTCTGCAGGTTGATGAAGGAGAGTGTTCTGCAGCTTCAGTCTCATCTTCTGTCTCTCTCTGGTTCTTTGTGCTAATCAGTGCTGTAGATGGTCCAGTGGAGAAGGATGCCAACTGCCAACGCTGAGACAGGTTCAATCCCAGCCTGAGGTATGCTACACAGGAATGAATGTGTGTGTGTGTCTGTGGTTTCATTTGTCTACTCTAAAAATTTAAAACCTTGCGATCACGAAAGCCGTTCATCGCGTCGATTTCAACTTGCAAATATCTGAATTTACGTTGAGGACCAACGAGGAGGAAACAACTGAGAACACATAAGTCCTAGTGAGCCCAGGTGGTTGAGCAAGCTAGCTAGATTGGCATGACTTTTTTTTTTTTTTTTTGAATGAATGCTTTTGTTTTCACTTGAAATGTGTTTCAGTCTGCAGGCTGTTCAAATGACTCTGCAGGTGATAGAGGAGCTGATCATGTGACCTTCACCTGCATATGACATCCAGTAAACCAGGCTTTTAATAAATCATCTGCAGGCTGTCAGTTAAAACTGGTACACTTTAAGGGACAACAATCCCTTAACATGTAAAACCTTACAAGTTGCACCTCAATTAAAATAGAATAAATAGATTTTTTTATTTAATTTATAGATTTTTTGTTTGTTTTTGACTGAAGTCTTAATAAATAGTTCTATTTCTTTCTTGAAAGCATGAAAGTGACGTTTAACTTTAGCAAACTTACATTCATTAAAGGGACTGTTTGTAACTTTTTAAGCGTATAAACGTACCGGGTCGGGATCCCATGCGTGCTCGCATATGTCGCATATGCGCGCTCGCGTGTGGCCGGAGTCACTGCTCCTCTGCCTGCTTGCCTTCACTCACACAGCGCACGTTCTCGCTGTCTCGCTCCACCTCTAGACGTGCATGCGCGCTCACTACACACTGCAGAAGACTTTGTAGCTCTGAGAATATCTAGTGAATGTACAGTGGACGTTTGTGCAGAAATAACTGCTGCAGTTCCTCCAGACCAACAGACGTTTCCCGTGTCTTGTGAAGTGACGGGGCTCCGCAGCGAGAAAAGTTATCGTCTCCGATCGGGTGCCGGTGTCTCCCTGCGGGCGCGGTCAGGAGGCAAGTTTCTCTTCCTGCTTCAGCCTCGGCACCGAACCGTTTTTGCTGAAGCAGGAAAAGCCAACACTAGGATCAGCATTGATTCATGGAGAGACCTTCGTCTGGTCAGCTAACATTACTGCCAAGCAGCTGAAATATAGAGTGATATTGTGGTTTTAGCTGACGTGTGTCGCCTCACTGTTTTGAGCGATACTCGTTTATGTCTATTTAGAGCGAGCAAGCGTGAGCCTGAAGCTGATTTTCGTTGACTTAACGGCCACACGTGTCGCTGTAAACAAGCATTTCTGAAAGTTACAAATAGTCCCTTTAATGTAAAACTTTTAGCAAATTTTATAATGAGATTATTTCTTATGTCTTGTGTTAAAGCTAAAAAAAAAAAATGCAATAAACTTCCAGTATAAGTTCAAAATTACAGACAACAATATCCAAGATAAATCTACAAATCACGTTGGGAGTTGTTTTCGCGAGATGTTAGTATGACGTCACGGCTGCTGTGTGTCATGTGACATTGTTTTGTTTTGTTTGAGCTGCAGAGACTCTCTGGAGTGAAGGCTGAAATGGCGAGAAACGAGGAGAAACAACAAGGCAAACTGAACAGACTATGGCTTCAGAAAGAGAGAGATGGTAAGCAGCTATAGTAGCCACAACATACACTGTGATTTTTTAAATTAATATTTGTCCGATAAAGGCACTTTTAAAGCTTTAACTGTTAGCTTCAGTGATGCTAACTCACAGTTGTTAGATGAGCTAGCAGCTAGCTAACTAGAATAGAATAGAATAGAAAGCTTTATTGTCATTGTATTAAATACAACGAGATTCAAATACTTGACAAGACTAAACGAGGCAGATAAAACATATAACAGGTAAAACACACAGTTATAAAGCAAATAAAACAGGTAAAACATATAACAGTATAAAATATAAAAATAGATGTAATGTAAACCAAGGTAATTGCACTTGTAAAATAGGTAGGGTAGATGTAATAAATAAAATGTAAACAAAGGTAGTTGCACTTGAGGTGTATATTGCATCAAGGATATATTGTACAGACAAATGTATTTCACATTCAGTGTATTAATATTGCACAGATTTATTGTTTGTTCAGTGTCTGTATGGCCCAGGGAAAGAAACTGTCTGTGAGTCTGGAGGTGCGGGCTTTCATTGAGCTGTAGCGCCTGCCAGAGGGCAGCAGGTCAAACAGGTGATGAGCTGGGTGGGATGAGTCCCTGAGAATAGTTGTGGACCTACTGAGGCAGAGCTGGAGATCTCTTCCAACTATGTCTAGTTGAAATGAACCAGATAGACATAGAAACGCTTGGACAAAGTGGATATAGTTTTATATTTTTTGCCAATTCTGAGCTTATTCTTTCAGTCAGTATGATAGCAGGTCAGCAGTAGATGCCACATAGAAGTGGTGTACATCATCTGAGAGCTGGGAACCTGAAGATTAGTTTGAGATGCAGCTCAGCACTATGTGTCAAATTGGCATAAAGTGGGGGGCCATTGGCCCCATCGCCCCTTTTGCTCGGACCTCGCCCATCTTCAAAGTCTACTTTCATTTTGATCACAACTACATACCTGTTAAGTTTCATGACTTTCATGACATCTTGCACAGTTGCAACACTAACACGGTCACCAAATCTGTCCACAGACGTACAGACGCCCGGAAAAGTACTCTGCGGTAGTTCCCGTTACAGTGGGTGTCTCCAGGACCACATTCTGCCATTGTGACTCAAACACAGAGACTCTCTAGCTGAGAAGTTCAGACACAATTTTTAAGCTTGTCTCCATCATAAACGGTTACAAGTTGTTTAATGTTTAGAGGCTAACAGCTAGCATTCACCATTTTGTTGTTTGTTTAGCATTCACCATGTTGCTCAGAGTAAATACTGAGCTCCTTCAGGCACCTAAACTAATGCTTTCTTTCAATATATAACTTACAGAGGGACGCCTCAAAGATGTACATGAGCGGAGACCCAAGCTGGTAATGAAGAAGTTATAAATCGTTAATAATAATTGTTAACACATCATCTCTACTCACGTTTACATGGACTACTTTGTTTCAGCCAACCCTTTTTCTTTGCAGTCTACTCTTAATTCAGCTTCCTCTGTGAAAAAGTGGATCCCCAGCATCAAGAATGAAATAGAGTATTATTTGCAGGTAAATGTATTGTTAGTTTCTACAGAGATGGCATCTAATGACACTAAATTCCCTGACTAAAGTTGAATATCTGTTTTTGTTTTTTTCCCTCTCAGCAGTCGCAGCTGTCTCATTACCCAGAGAGGAAGATAGCCGAGTTCCAGCTGCACATGGAGGCTTTAGAAAGAGAGTACAAACGCTTCATTACCAAACTACGTGTTTTTGACCCCGCCTGCAAATATAAGCCATGGACTCCTCGAGCATACTGCAAAAGGAGAACAGACACACAGGACTCTCCCAGTTTAGGTCAGTGTGTTAAAGCTCATGACTAAGCTCTCATACGCAGTGAAATTAGATTATTCTTTTTCTTTAAAAAAAGAAAAAAAAAGAACTTGGATGTGCAACAAGTTGTATTTAGTGTTTAGAGTATCAAAGACGTACATTAAGGCAGTAGGCTCCTCTGCCAGATGACTTTGGACCAAATGTGTGAAGTTAGACTTGAGAAGACTGTTTGAAGTCATTTTTTGAACTCTTAATAATCAGATGGCTTCTGTCTACAAGCACATACACAAACTAGGGATGTCAGTTTCGGTTCGTTTTGCTTTTGATAGCCCGACACCCATTAACCGGTAACTAACCGGTTAATCTTTAAGATAAAAACACGAAATGAAGTGAAATACAACAGGCGCTTTCCTTTTACTCTGGCACTCCATTGACTCAATGAGCTTTGGCGCCGCATTTCAAAGTGCCATATCCATCCAATTTGAATGCTTTGTGCTGTAAATGTCTTTATTTTATTTTATATTGGTTTTTCTGAAGTTTATGCTGCATTTTGATAAGGTCACCAGTGCTCCGATCAATCGGCCTGATCGTTATCAGCTGATTTCCATTCTAAACAGTTTGAACAGTGGTCTCTATAAAGGCCGATCAGATGACGCATTGATTCTGAATTTAAACGTTTTCAGTACTCATTTGTCTGTTTCCTCGCCTGCTCTTTAATTCGCTTTGAGAGGGACACAGCTGGACTCACGCACTCCACGGCACGAGGCTGAACAGCTCAGTATTTTAAATTAACATATACTGTAGACCGACATGCCTAACCGGTCAAAAATGTTCCTGGTGATTAGCTGATTAGCTGATTAACGGTTATTCGTTGACATCCCTAACACAAACTAATAATCCCCCCCCCCCTTTTCACCAACCAGGCCTCCTGCACCGGTGTCGTCTTTGTCATATTTAAAACAGTATATTTTGTACATTATATACATTACATATCTCAGTACTGAGAGAGATGCATTTTGATCCCCGCAGATTCTCTTGATCACTGCTGCTGATGGTTTTTGTGAATGTCAAGTATAAAAAAAGTCCTCTCTGACAGACATACTGTATAAATGTATAATCTTAATTTGCTATAACTTGTCTAATATCCTTTGTTTCTTTTTTTGGTGAACTATTCCTTTAAGACACCAGTAGCTGACCTTTCATGCCTCTATGTATCTTCACTCTCATTTACAGTTAAACACCCTCGGCCCTGTGAGTCACATGGTGGTAGCAGTCAGTTGAGTGGAGGTGAGAATGACTTGACCAGTAATTGTCACAAAACCTCAGCACCTACGAGGCAGGGACCTTTCAGCCGGTTTCAAACCCCTGTCCCCACCAACCCAAACTCAGAAACCTCAGAGGCAGTCTGTGCAGACCAGGACCAGGACCAGCCCCTCTCCTTTGACCACACGAGGCTGGCGGTGGCCGCTGCTGCGTTCAGAGGCCCGCCAGTTCAGCGAGGCTCCTCTCAAACACAGAGCCTAGCCCAGGTGCTGCAGTCCGGCCTGCCAAACCTTGTTAACGCCTCATTAAGACAAACACTTTCAACCCAGAGCAGAGATGACGACGGTGCGACAGTGGGATCTGTTGTCGTCCAACACCGCAAGTTAGACTGTGAGGTAGCAGAAAGGATACCTGGGAAATCATCCAACGCTGGGACAACAGAGGAGAGGACGGGTCATGTCCTGGGACTAGACTGTTACTCTTCTTCTGATGAGGAGTGTGACACGTGATCATGACATTTAATGGTCAGTTTCTAAATTTTGAACTACAATGAAGTGTTTTGTGGAACCTCCTTTTACGGCTTCCTACGTGGTGTCATATACAGTAGATATCAGAATTTTAGTGCAACCCAATCCTGTAATTTTTGATAGGCCCACATTGTCTCAAATATCTAAGATGTTATGACAGACATTAGCTAAATTTAACTTATTCCGTTTGACATACGGAGGACTGTGAATCACAATATCTCGATATGAAAATGGAATACAGACGAGCTGAATATTAAAGCCCTGCTCACAAGACTTGCATAAGGGAAAAGGTTTTTTGCACGAAGAGACATGAGTAATGTTCATTTCAGGTTGAGAAATTCATTGTAGTTTTCAGGCACTACTCCATCTGTGTAATCAGTCATCATGACCACAGCTATATCCATTATGCAACAGAAAGCAGATAGACTGTGTGAGAAACAGACGGTTACTGATGGAGATACTTGCTGATTCAGTGATTCATTTTAGTCTCGTTATTAACTGGAGCAGCAGCGAACACAACCTAGTTAGACCCCCACAACCCCACCCTCCCACTTAACCCGCCCTGTGCTGCCTCCGCTGCTGCTACTGCTGCTGCTGCTGCGGGGAACGCATGACACTTCTGGGAAACGGACACATCAGCTTGTAGAGTGCAGGCACCCTGTGCAGTGTATGGTTAAGCTTGACGTAGTTGCCATTTTAGTTAGAGCTCTGTATGCAGAGTGGGTTTCCCTTTGCCTCTGCAGGGCCCTGGAGAAAGAAAACGAAACTTTTGCAACAGTGGTCAGAGCAGAGGCCTGAGAGCTTCCTTTACAGCTACCAAATTACACAATATACAAGACTTGCTTAGTTTCACAATTGATGTAAATCAAGAAGAAGCACAAAGTTGTAGTGTTGGCCAGCGTGAGACTGCAGTGCTGAAGCACTCTCCACAGATAGGCTGCTTATTTCTTGCATGAGAAGTTCCATCTATGAGGTCGGAAAGATGCCCTTTATCAAAAACCACCAAAGCCCACTAAACGGTTGCTAATGAATATTTGTAAGCAGATTTACTAACGTATGAACTGATGATTCTGAGAACCGTTGCAACCACAATGAAGGAGCAGCGTTATTGTCTGTATCCTATGAAACGAACCCAGAAGTGGCAGAAAGACCACAATGGTACTAATTCTCACTGAGTGTGTGGGGGGGAAGCGGTGTGTACGTGCTCAGCTTTCCTGTAAGCTCATCTCTTGAGGTATTGGTTAGGGTTAATTCTCACCTCTGTAAAGTATCGCTGTCTCTCGCTACGAGCGTTTCATGAGCACAGGAGCCAATGCAGAGACATATGTCTTTTTCATGTGGCAGCAGCATCTTCCCACCAAGACTATACTGCTGCATCACTGTTTACTAACACGCTGTGCCTCGTAAAACGGCTGATAATGCATTTTTAATGGGGTTGAAGATAAATATTCAGTTTCAGGTCATGGTTCAGATGGGAAGAAGCACAGTGACATCAGAGCAAAAGAAAAACCCAGCAGTAAAAAAGTATGTTACCAGGTTTCATAAGACCTGCAAAACGTGCATATAAAATGCTGGGCAGGTTGCTGTTTGTGGTTGCTCAGTCTTTCCTTTCGTGGAATTTTTGAAAAGGTCTCTCTATGATGATGACTTGATGGTGGTTAGTGAGGTGGGGGTCAGCTGAAACCTCTAGCTTCCTTTCCCTTCAGACTGAGCTATCGTTTTCTATATGCACAGTGAAAAGGTTGACCTAGTGAGCACATAAAAGACCCAAACTATGTCATAAAGTTATGTAGTTTTAAGTTAATATCATGTAGCAATACAGACCACAGGGAAGGGCTAGATAGTTGATGGTTTGATAGTTTCTTATGATAAGTAATGTTCACTTTTCAGTCCTTATCTACATACATGTGGGAGGGATTTTGTGGGTGGTGAATCACTTGACAGCTGAAGCTTGTCTGTCAGAGGTGCTCAGACTAAAGTACACACCTCTTTCATGCAGAGGCGACAGATGCACACACAGTATGTCTCAAGACAACACCTGCACCATGAGCTGTGACCAGAGATATCCGTTCCCACAGGTGTTCCTCGTGGATGGAGCCGGAGGTCCACAGTGTTCCGGCGCCCAGCCGCCGAATCTTGTGCCCTGCTGGTCCTTCCCGCCGGCCCAAGAGAGGGTGAAGAGCCGTGGGAAGAGTCGGGGCTGCATGGGAGTCAGCTATGGTGCGGCACTGGTCGTGCTGATGCTGTTCCTGCTCATGTTTGTGGCCCTGGGGTTTGAAGCATACCAGATTCAAAACATGCAGGAAGAACTGAGACAGATGAAAAAGGTAAGGAGCACACTGTGTGGAAATAAATAGTTTTGAGGTTGTAGAAATGTGACCGCAGTTTGTAGAAAGTCAAGAAATAGTGAAGGGATGACGCTTCCCAAATCAGATTTATTTGGCAAGTATGTGAGCACATACAAGGTATTAGACTGCATCTCTCTTGATGCACAGACATAGAAATAACAGCAAGGAACAGGGACAAGACAGCTGGACAAATAAAGGTAAAGAATAGACAGACAGGACTGTTGTGGACAGGACTGGATGATTATGTAAAGATGACTATTTACTGTATGTACAGCATGTAGGATTTATATTGACAGTGACACGTGATTAAAAATTGTACATTAGATACTTTAAAATTATAATCTAAAACAGCATCCGTGAATATTTTGGTGTTAGAGGGTTATTGACAGCGTATGACTGATGGTAAGTATTCATCAGAGTGACAAAGTAAATAATTAAGCAATAATTGACCAATGGAAGCCAAGAAATAATTGCTTGAATTGCTTCTTTAACAATGTTTTAATGGGGTCACAGCTGCAAATTAAAAAGGTGTGACTTCTCTCACCTTTGCATAGAGAGGAGGAGGTGGTGATGTAGAGGTGTCAGGTGGGAGAGGTGGAAAACAGATCTGGAAAAGTTTAATAATTCACTTTTGACTCTCCCATCATTTGAAGAGTTCATTTACCTCAGCTCTCCTCTGACATTTAAGAAATGTAAACTGAGGACTGAATCGTTCTGTCTGTGGTCGCCGGGTCCAGCGAGGCAGGATTTCCTCTCTCTGATGTGCTCTGAGAGACCTTTTTAGAAGACAACCAGCGACTGTGTGATGTGGTAATAATGAGATTTCTCTGTTTCTCTTTTTCGTCTCACTAAAGGTTTCATCCGTGACTGAGTTTAATACACCTCAGATGCAGATTGGTAAATATAAACACCTCTCACCACACATGAATTATTCCCAATAAAGTCAAAGAAGAGGTGATGTGACTGTAATGTTGTTTCAGCTGAACGGAGAGTTGAGTTGAAGGGAGAAGACAAAGTCATCAGACCTGCAGCACATGTGACAGGTAACATAATAATAATAACAATAATAATAATAATAATACAAATGCACTCTTATTCTCTTATCCTACATAGGACTGAAAGAGGTGACACCATTTTCTCCTCTCTTGCAGGGCGGATTGAGACAGAAGTATTCCCTAAGACTTTGCGGTGGGAGCTGCATGCAGGTCGGGCGTTCGTATCCGGAGGGGTGGCGTATAAAGACGGCGCCCTGCGAGTCAACGAGACCGGACTCTACCACATTTACTCACGGGTGGAGTTGATCTTTAAGGACTGCTCCGTTACGTCCTCCTTCATTCACTCTGTGTTTGTGAGGAGACCGGGACACCTCAAAGATATGAACCTGATGGAGGCCAACAGAGCAGGGTTCTGCTCTCAGCAGCGAGGGCACGTCTGGACCACAGAGAGTTACCTCGCCTCCGCCCTGCAGCTGAAGAAAGCCGACAGCGTTTTTGTGAACGTATCGCACCCCATTTATCTTACTCATGGACATTACGCCAACTTCTTTGGTCTCTACAAGATCTGAAGGCCTTTGGTGTTTTAGTGTAGCAATTTTACTCCACTGAAAGAGTGCAGTCTGGTCACAACATCTCTGAATCTTACTCATCACTTTGATTCCTATGTTGAATGTAATTTGCTATAATAACTGCAATGAATAGCACAATACAAAATAGTCTCAGGGGAAAACTCAGGGGAAATATTGTCTTTATTACCAGCTTTAAAAATTGAAATTAATTGAAGCAATTTCCACACATATACATAAACAAGTAGTGCCTTTTTTTAAATATAGGAGATGTATATATATATATATATATATAAGAGAGTCAGGCAACACTAACATGCTGATTTAGTTGTAGCATTTTTAAAATATTTATTTTAGTGTGGATCTGATGTCTTAATGTGCGAAAAGCTGTGATTATATAATGGTAAATAAAATAATTTATGTTGATTTTCATTTGGTGAAACTGAGAAATGCTTTCTTGATTAAAAATCTGAAATGTGTTTTATGTTCGAGCAGTCATGTAATGAACACCCACATGAGGTTTTGTTTATTACCACTGGAAAGTATTTAGATAAAGACACCAACTCAAATGTGGTTTTGCTCCTTATAATGAACTGGATTTCCATATATTCCATTGAGCTAAACAACAGGAGACTAAAACAAACAGGTTTGCACTTTGAAACGACGCAGTTAAACTCTCCAAAGTAGCAGAAACGTTAATTAAAAATGTAGCTTACAGACCACATCTGCAGTGCATCTGCATAGCTGCAGTTTAACACCCTCATTGCGCTGCTTTTTCAGTTCACCACATTCATGTTAGTGCAGTGTGTGAAGACGTACAGACGAGGGGACAAACAGTGGCAGCGTTGACGTGGGTTTCCTTCCTGTGTGAATATTTCAGGGGTCTTGCTACTGTGCAGGACGATTTTTGTGAAAGAGTTTGTGTTTCTTTTAATCCACATGGCTAACTTCGAAACTCATGTGTTCACTTCTGTCTCCAGACCTGGTGGGCCTCAGAATAAGAGCTGAATAATTGCTTTTTTTTAACATGAACAAACTCAAACATTTCCAGCTAAACCACAAATAGCTACTCGAAGAGTCTCAGTGGTTACTTTTTATGTGCTGTTTCCCATCAACAAGTTAGTGCAACAAGTTGATTCATGGGGGATATTATGTAGAGTTGACCGTTCATTTCTCCTCCGATGCAGAATACAACATTTCAAGGAGCAAATGAGTAAAAGCAACATTTCACAAAACAAATCAATGGTTGTCATGGTTGCAGGATTACTGAGTTACTCAGACACCACAGATCTCAGGGTTTTACTCAGCGACTTCATTCAGATATCTCCGTCTTGTGGTTGCATCTTGTTCCAATAATCACTTTTTTTTTACTCATCCTGATACTTTCTGTTCAAAGTGATACCCTGAACCAAAACCCTCAACCCCCCTGTACACCTAAAAGGGGGGCTGGAAAAAACTGTAACTGTTATTTGTATCTTCTTATCTGGATCTACACAATAATGGTCATTTTTGGAGGAAAGTAACTAAGTACATTTACTCGAGTACTATATTTAAGTACAATTTTGAGGAACTTGTACTTTACCTGAGTATTTCCATTTTATGCTACTTAATACTCGTATTTCTCTACACCTCAGAGGAGGTATTTATACTTGTATTTTACAGCTGTAGTTACATTGATTTTACAAACAGAACATGTGATCAACTTCTTAAAGGTGATGCATTATATATATTAATATATGGTAGCACACGATAATAGCTTATTATCTTGTGTACATAAGATTAAAAACTATATATATATATATATAT